>QTSX02000503.1:0-14501 GCA_014839935.2 Entomophthora muscae
AATATCCACCCATTCTGGATTATTGTACCTTTCTGTGAATGATCCTGGTATGAACTCATCCCAATGTGACCCCCTCAGCCACTCTGTCTTTCTAATGAGTGATCACCATCTCTTGTCTACTATTTAAGTAGAATCAAATCTCCTAATAAAGACAAGTTTATTCACATTTGCGTTGGCTTCAGTAATCTTCAAGCTTTTTCCTGTTCTTTCTGCCAAAAGGACTTTCACATCTTGTTTTCCAGGAAATTAAGGTACATGCCCTTAATTTTGCCCTGAAGGCTAACCCAAGGCTAGTTTCAAACCTCAAATCTTTTTTATAAAGATTTCCTGCCGTGTCCTCCTGGATGTTGTCCCCAGGAGCCAAACACAACAGGGGTAGTACTTTGGGAGGAACTTGGCATGCACTTGGGCAAACAGACAATCACTAGAGAGAAGTTTCACAGTGTACTCCGACCCTTGTTTGAAGGTCACCTCTAGAGGTTCAATCCACAATGTATCTAGCTTGTGAGCGCGTCCTCCTACTCTGTGCTGATAGTAGAGAACACAGGTACCCAACATTGAACTTGGGCAAGGGAGAGCATCCAGAATTATCAGGAGAGAGCTCAAGCACCTTGGTCTTATATGCAGAAGTGTATGCAGTAGCCTGTATATCAATGATGCGGTTGACTAAATCTTTGATATGGTCATCAGGGTTCACATCCTTATCAGAGGAGAGTAGGGGGCCCCCAGGAGCAACAAAGTGGTGGCCTCATGCCCATACAGCATAGCAAAGGGGGAATACCTGGTGACACAATGTTTGCTAAGATGTGTGACCATATGACAGTCACTATTGAGTATTTAGCCAAATAAATGCTCTGAAATATAAAGTTATCTCTGTTTTTTTCTGATTATTGTATGTAGATAGGTTGGATTGCAAGTATTAAGGAAAAGATTCCTGAAAACTGGATATCTAGGTTCAATAAAAGAACAGAAGGCTAGATTGGCCGAGTCAATCTGGGAGACTGGGTGTCTCAAAAACTGTTTAATTAATTGGGAAGATTAATTAATAAATACACAGGAATATAATTAATGAGGATTTAATTATATTGGTTAAATTGCCTCAACTGTGTAAAGAAGTTTGGTTAAGGTTAACCATAATTTAACCCCCAAATTTTGGGTTAAAAGCGCCGCTTCAGCAAATTCATTAGGTTAGAAGCGCCGCCTAGTGAATTTTCCAGGCGCTGAGGCGCTGGGGCGCCGCCTGGGGAAATTGCTGGGCGCTGCAGTGGTGCCTTGTTTGAGTTTTGGAGAATTTTAATGGGTTTTAAGGCAAAAAACCATTAAATGCAAAGATAACTAAATAAAGGCAAGGATGCCTAGGAATTCAGGTTTGATCAGCTGGTTCCCAGTTGGAACATCAATAGCTGAGTTTTGGGATGTTTAATCCACAGGGCTTTGGCTCCAGGAGCTTAGGAATCTTCATGCTGAGTTAGTACATTGGGATGAATGGAGTCAGGTGACTTCTTCCTATTGTAGGTTGATTCTCATAGGTTGAGAATTGTTGGTGATCTTTCAGGTAAAGATCTATGTCAGATGACTTGAATGTCATAGGCCACATGACGCAAATCATTGGTTGATTCAAGAACCGGAGGGGTTTTCAGCCGTGTATGCCCCAAATGGTATATAAGCAAAAACAGTTAAACATTAATAAAAGATATTCATTGCTAATTTTGATGCTTTACCCTCAAACTACCTTTTCAATTATTATGTCTTTGTTAAATTTTGAAAGGGCCAAATTTGGAGTACTTTTTGTGGAAACTTCTGCTGATAGGAAAGAGGTTCCTACAAGTTTGTTGGAGGAAGCCTGGGCAAGCTTGGAGGTCACCAAGACTGTGCCTGAGGAGTCCTTAGTGGAAGTAAAGGCTGTGTTTGAAGAGTTATACTCCAATTACTTTGCAAAAGAAGGGACTCCCACCCAAGGAAACCAAATCTATGTGTGGGATTCCTGGAACCAGTTAGTAGGATGAGACAAAATCTTACAACAAGTGAAAGCAAAGGCAAATTGTGAAATTGGGGCTTTAAGGGCAAGGGAGGAAAAGAGCGTTGAGATCATGGCCCGTTGGCGGGATGATAACAAAGCATTGTCCCATAAAATTACCTCCCTGGAGACAAATCTCCTTGAAGCTTTGTCACAGGAAGGTAATGGCAATAACAGTCAAGGGCAGGATAATGATAGGATGGACTGGTTGGACCTGGATCTGTCACAAGATGGTAAGCAAAGAGAGCAGAGGGTAAGTATAGATCCCAGTTTGCAGCGTCAGATTGAGTTTCCTCATGATAGAAACCAGTGTCAAATTTGCACACTCAACTGCTCCATTGGTAGAAGGATTATAAGGGGCAGAGAAAGACTGGTGAGACCCCAAAGCTTTGACAACAGAAATCACCAACTTGGAGTTGAAGTTAGTCCCATTGTCAGACAACAACACTTGAGGGCAGCCATGGCAGAAGAACACGTCTTGTAGCAGAAAGGCAGCTGTTGTCTTGGCAGTGATGTCCTTGGTAGAACAAGCTCCTACCCACTTGCTGAAATGATCAACAGCAATTAGGATAAAGCGGCAACCGGAGCGGGAACAGGGGAGAGGCCCTACAGTGTCAATGCTGACAGTGTGAAATGCGTGCTGCGGGGAACTAGCTTAAGCTTGTGAGAGGCAGCTCAAGGTTGCTGGAGCTGGTAGTTATGACAAACTAGCTATGAAGTCTGGAATCAGCAGGCAAAGATTTTCCCAGAAGTAATTCTTCTGGAGCCAATCATAGGTCTTAGCAATGCCCCCATGTCCCGTCTTCTTATGAGCTTGGAGTACCAGCAAAAGGCAAAGGCTAGGCCGTAAATAAGGTAGGTATTGGTCTCACCCTTTTTTGAAGAGCTGGTTGTCACAAATGAGCATGTCTTTGGATATTTTATACAGGTCAAGTTGAACTTAATCCATCTTGCTCTCCCAAGAGAAAAGATATCCAATTAGTTCATACAGTCAATCAGCCTCAGCAGGGTGTAGAGCAAGGATGGGCATTCTGGATAATCCATCAGTGTTCTGGTGTTTAACACCAGAATAAACCAGCATAGTGAAGTTGTAACCTTGCAGGCAGAGAGCCCATCCAGCTATATGTCCTTTTGGCTCCTTAAGCTGTTGTGACCATTTAAGCAAGGTGTGGTTAGTGACAACAGTAAAATGGGTACCATACACATAATGGCAGAACTGTTTGACTGCATGCAACACAGCAAGGCACTCTTTTTCTGTGACGCTGTAGTTTTCCTCATGCTTGTTTAGGACATGAGAAGTATAAGCCACAGGGTGATCCACACCCTCATCATCTAGTTGAGCCAAGATGGTCCCAATAGCTAGGTTGCTAGCATCAGTGTATAGTATGAACTCCTTAATGTAGTCAGGATACTTAGATGGGAGCTTCTTTGAGTTTTTGTTTGAGGGTCTCAAAGGCTTGTTGTTAGCTAGTAGTCCATTCAAAAGGGACATTGCGTAACAGCTGGACCAAAGGTTTGCTTGTATTGGCAAAGTCAGGGATGAACTGTCTGTAGTAACTCATAATGTTCAGAAAGACTTGTACTTCTTGCAGGTTGGTGGGTGAAAGCATTTTGGCAATGACTTCAACTTTCTTGGTAATTGGCAAATCCCCTGTCTGGGTTACCTCATGGCCCAAGAATTCAAGACACTCTTTGAAGAAAGCACACTTAGATGGTTTCAATTTAAGGCCAGCCTCTTGAATCTTTATGAACACTTCTTTGAGATGTGCCAGGTGATCTGTAAAGGTAGCACTGAAGACTGTTATATCATCTAAGTATACTAGGACATACAAAAGCTTCAAGTAACAGAGGATGGAGTCCATGGCTTGTTGGAAAGTGGCCAGGGCATTGCAGAGTCCTTGCAACATACAGGTAGGCATCAAAAAGCTCTTCATAAGTGATGAGTGTGGCCTTCTGTTGATTATCAGGAGAAAGGTCAACTTGCCAGTATCCAGATGCTAGATCCATTGCGGTTAAGAACTGAGAGCCTCCAAGGCAGTGGAGTGCATCATCAATACACGGGAAGGGATAGTAACCCTTCTTGGTTAAGGAGTTCAACTGTCAATAATCCATCACAACACAATTAACTCCATCCTTTTTCTTCAAGATGAGCAAAGGGGAAGCCCAAGGACTTTGGGAAGGAGCCAGTAGCCCAGTGTCTAGCAGTTTTTTGAGCTCTTTAGCCACCTGAGCGTCCTCCACGCAACTGCAGCAATATGGTTTAGCGCAGAAGAAGGGAATATCTCCAGTATCAATCTGGTAGATAACGCCTTTTAGCTAGACCATAATCAGTGCTATCTTTTAAAGATGTCTGAAAATTGATCTAGCAAATTGAGCACTCCTTCTGTTGGACCAGGGATAGTTTCAGGAAATCCTGTGCAGTAAACAAGGATAGGACTTGGGGCTTGTCCTCAGGTAAATTTTAAAGTCCTGGAACTTACTAAAGGGATGAAGCAACAGGACATTGAGAGCACTAAACAACTTGCTATAATCAACAACCTGACCACTGGACACATGTATGGGGATAGAGGTTAAGTTGGCTACCAGCATTTGGACAGGGTCTTTACAGGTGACATCTAGGATTCCTGGGCAGAGGTAAGGTTCATTGCGGCCTAGCAAGGGAGGAGAGTACAACTCCAGGAATGTGCGCTCAGGTAACTCATACAATATTTGGGAGTATAGGATGGCCTGGGAGCCATGGGGGATGATGACAGTAGACGTGGCTAGGAGAGGGATCCCCTCAGACGCAGGACAAGCCATAGGCAGATACTTCATGTTGAATGAATGTGTACAGTATTTTAGGGTGAAAACACCAGTGGGATACTCTAAGGCACATATCTTGAGGCGCTTCCCTAGGACTTTGACAGGCTCTTCAAAGATCAGAGGGACTTTGTACCCTAGGATGAAGAGGTAACCATCCTTCAATTTGATGATCCCAATGTATTACCTAAGAAACTGGGTACCAACTAGGAGATTGTAGCTCTCATTTTCCAGGACAACAACAGGTGCGGCTAAGAGAAGCTTTCCAAACCAAATGGAAGAGCAAAATAAGCCCCTATAGCTTGAGTCATGGACAGCCCAACAGTACCATACAACTGGCAATAGTTAAGGTTGGGAGCAAGTTTGAGCTTCTTGACAAGCTTTGAGGAGACAACATTAACAGGAGATCCAGTGTTCAAGACAGCCTTGATTTTCACCTTTGGGATGGATATTTCCACAAAAGTGGTAGTACAACCAAAGGGTAGACAGACAGCCAGGATGTCCTGGGCTTCTGCTAGCTCTTTGTACCACTTTTTGATCATGCATTTCAAGCCTGGAAACTCCTTAAAGACAGTCTGGAGAGGGAGCAAAAGATGAAACACTCTTGAATGCAGTGTCAGCAATTTCAGCGGCTTCTTTGGATGACTCTACTAGAACAGGAGACCTCTTAGCTTGTGTGAGGTATGGACAATAGACAACCTCTTTGGCCTCAGACAAAGGCTTGGAAGTTCTTGTAGTTTTTACAGAGCGTAACTTATAGGGGACTGCAATGGTTTCAGGGGCAGCAAGGACTGAATACCCATAAGCATCAGGATCATCAACATCAGAATTGTCCAAGTCAGAGCCATCAGAGATATTATGGAACAACAGAAGAATGGGAGGGGCCTTGGTGTCAGCAGGCTCAGAGTTGGCTATGGAAGGGGGAAGTGAAGTAGACTGGGAATAATTATCAACTGAGAGCATCTCCATCTCTAGGTTAACTGTTCTTTTGCCCGCCTGTTCCTTGGGATCAGCTTCTTCAACCCAAGGGTTAGTGCAGACTCAATTGTGGGGAAAGGGGGGGGAATGGTGACCTATCTAGCCACAGTTGTGGCACCTCTAAATGTCTAGGAGGAATTTGTGAGTTCATTGTGAGGATGCAAGGGCCACAGGAAGACAAACCAGGATTAGAGGCAGCACAATTCTCCTGCATACCCTCTCCAGAATGGGTAAGATGCATATCCTGCAACAGCATCTTTGGGCTTTTTATAGAGGAAAGCATGGTCTTATGAGCCTTAAAGTGGATACACAGAATCCTGTTAACCTTGAGGGCTTGAGCACAAGCCATGTAAACATCATATGTTGTCAGCTGTCTGCTAGTTATCAATTGCTGCCCTTCCATATAGAACCTGTCTGAAAATTTGGCCAATGTCTCTTTGGGTTTGAAAGCAATGTGCATGAAGGCGTTCTTCTTCACTTTCAAACTAAGGTTGCCACCAAAATCATTGATCAGAAGCTGTTTAATATCTTCCAAAGTCTTGATGGTGGGCAGCTCTGGCACTATCACCTCTTGGCAGGTCAGTTGCAGACAGGTTAGAATGTTTTCCTTTTTAACCTCATCAGAGGAACTTCTCATGGCAGTTTCATAGATAGTTAGGGAAGATGCAATGGTCAATGTTTTGGGGTCAAAGACTTGCTTAAAGGTAGGCTTAAAATGTGCTTTGGGAGTTGGAGCATCATTATTTTTGCTATTGAGTACATTTATGCACAGGGATAATTCTGCTTCAGATTTGGAGGGGGGCTGTCTGGCCCACAGTTGACAAACACTCTCTTCAAGAGTAGGCAAGGTCTCAGCAGTGCAGGCACCCATATTATTAGCTAAAGTAGCCTGTTGCTCAGTAATGTCTAGGCGTTAGCCTTGTGTTGTTACTACTGTGGAAAGCTCAGCCAGCTGGGAGGTGAGGGAAGGCCCCACTGAGAGGCAAGGGGCAAACCTGTCATTTACTGAGTCAATCAATTTACTTATTTATTGCACGTCCCTGTCAAGTTCAGAGTGGTCTGGTTTCAAATGGTCCACCTCATTAGCTAGAGCAATCAAATCTCTAGCATATTGGATTTAAGGGGCTTCTGACAGGCCAGGGCAACAGCCATCTTCATCAATAACTCAAACTGGACTAGCAGCAGTTGCCACCATTTTGTGTAAGGCAGCAATTTCTTGCTGTAGCTCAGCAACTTGAGTTGTCAAAGCAAGCACCTGAGGATCAGGCTGAGGTGCTTCAGTAGGGCAACCTTGACTGCAGGTAGACGCTCAAAGCTCTTTAATGGCATCCCATAGCCTCTGTACTCTATCCACCAAATTTTCAGATGGGGGAGAAGGCAAAACATCTGGCTTGGGTGGAGAAAATTCTTTCACTTGAGTCTGGAGTTTGGTAATGGAAGCAGCAGTGGCAACCCTTTATTGATCAACTTCTTCACTTAGCTTGACAAAGACCTCTAGCAGCAAGGCCTGCTACTTGTTGCAGTTGATCAAAGGATTAAGCACTGAACAGCTTGAGCTGTTGTATAAGTTGTTCAAAGTTGGTAAGATAGGTGTTCAAGGTAGAATCTACTTGGGCTTGCCAGGGCTGTTCCAACTTGTGAAACTCATGTAGACGCTCCCTGACATATTTGGGGATGGACTGGCGCATTTTCTTGATGGAATTAACCAAGCAGGCTTGGGAGGTGATAGAGTTGTGCTGATTTTTTGATACCAAGGAAAACAGAGAGTGGATCCACTGCTGTTAAGCAGAAAAATGATCCCAGTGATGAGTAACCGCTGCTTGTAGAGATGAGATCTCTTGGACGTGGAGCCCTAATACCATTTGATGATGGGCTAAGGCAGATTGTACAAAAGATGACAATAGTTGCTCAGCAGAGCCAGCCACTGAGAGGAGATGCTGTGAATAAATTTCAGAGCCACAATCAATTTGCAGTATTCTGCTCAACTGAACTGTAATTGAAGGCAAGGAATGGTTCCTTCACGGGCTATCCCAAGGGCTACTGCCATGACTTGTTCTAAGTCAGGGGTACCCATGGGGTAGGCCACTAGGCAGAGACTATTCCCAAGGTTCAGCACAGTAGGGACAATAGGTGGGTTTTTGATGTCTTCCTCAATAGGAGTGCAACAGTGGCAAAATCGACTGTTGGAATGTAAAAGTGAGAATTCAAAAGTGAGAATGTAAAAGTGGCCATGTTGACACTTTTAAAATTTTAAAATTAAATTAAAACAGCTCATCTGAAATTAAAATTTATTATGGTCATATAAAATACTTTTTATTCATTTTCCTAACTAAAAAAGTCAAGAAAAAGTAATTACTTTATTATAAAAAGCCATTTTGAAAATTTAAAAAGTGTTGACATGGCCACTTTTACATTCTCACTTTTGAATTCTCACTTTTACATCCCTACAGTCAATTTTGCCACTGTTGCCTTTAGGAGGACAGGTGATTTCAGGCAAATTCAGCTCTTTTTTGGGAGGAGGAAAAGGACCTAAAATGTGGTTGAGAAAGGGATAACAAAGGGGCTTACAGCCACTTTAGTGAACACTATTTTTGTTGTGTTCTGGGGCGTAGCACAGACACACAACAGGGAATTCTAACCTTAGGATTAGATTCATACTAAGACTTGGTTAGATGACAGGGAAGGCTATGCAATTACCTTGCGGACCTGATTGAATAAGATCTACTAGACGTAGCTAGAGAGGCGCCAAAGTACTGAGAAACACAAAGACAAAAATGTGAATATAACTTAAATTTTATTGGGTATAAAAATTGGGAATATATACTGTGTAGCTTTACCACAAAACAGTACATGAACAGTAGGATCACTTGCCACAAGCATGAGTGGGACAAGTGATTTTGTAGGATCAGTAAACCAAACAATTGTATTTCCCAGTTTGGATACAGACTCATTTTGAGAGCCAAAAGAAAAAGATAGAGATTCATCCTTGAAATAACCCATTGAAGGCAAAGTCAAAATATGGTGAATGGCAGCATTCACAACAGGGGAGATGAGGGTGTCAAAATTACAAAGTCATCCAAGGATTTCTCCTTGTCCTGGCTGCTTAGTAGTTTTTTTGACTGGTCTCATTGTCCTCCTCAATATCAGCGTCCTTGGTGTATCATCCTCAATTCTCTATGCCTACATGGTGGAACTTTTGGCACGGGTTCTTACATTCCCAAGAGAAGTGGCCAGCCATACACCATTTGAAGCAAATACAGGGAGCATTGTTGGCTAGAGTGGGCAGAACCTTGTTGGAAGGCTTGGGCATCTCCACAGCCACACGGGGTCTATACTCAGCTTGCTGGCAGGGCAGTCTTTAGGGAGAGGGACTTCAAACTCCTCCTTGTAGGTGCGTAGGAGGCAAATCAGGTCTGGCACAGTGCAAGCGTTGTAAATACCCAACTTAAGAGCCAGAGATAGTTCCCAGTTAAAACATACAGCATTGAGGAGTGCTGACTGTACATCAATAAACTGCACAGCACTCATAGACAACAGGGTTTGAGCTTCAAGGTAGAACCTAGAAGTGAAGTCTTCTAGGGGTTTCCCCACCTTTAGCTTGGTGTCAGCAAAGTTCATCTTGTGAACAAGAAGGGCTTCTTGGCTACCAAATTCTTCCATCAGGGCTCTGGAAACTTTTGCAAAAGTCCAGCCATTCTCAGGGAGACGCGGCAAGATAATGGTTTGAGTCTTGGCATCCAAACAGTTGATGATTATGGTGTCCCTCATGGCATTGTCAGCGCCATACATGGAGTTCTGGTATAGGCGTAAGAACATGGTCACATTACTCTTGTGGTAAAACTTGGGTATATTGACAGGCTGAAGTTGTTGGAGCCATGTTGGAGGGGAGCAGTTGTGATCCTCACTGGGGAGAGGGTGAGACAGGAACAGCTAAGGTTAGAGGTAGCAAACCTAGCCTCTTAGGCGCGTCAACAATTCTCCTCTTGCTGCGCTTTGCGTTCATCTTCTCTGTCCTGAGCAGCACCAAAAGCTTCAGGAGTGATCAAGACGTCATTCTTGGATTCCAACACTGTCTCTAATACTTGTACAGCATTGGGAGCCAACTGCGTGTGGCCATCATTGCTTTTGTAGCTATGATAGAACTCAGGGCTGGAGGACCTTTGTGGACTGTGGTGACTCTTGGAGTTGAGAGACATAGCCTGTAAGTTGACGGCCATAATCTTACTGTTCATCCTATTCAATTGGCTCTGGAAGGCGTCCAGGAGAAGTCACTGCTTGTCCAGCTCATCTTGATAGACCTTGTTCTCTTGACAGGTGATATCCAAGCTGTCTTCCAGAGAGGTAATGTGCTTCTAATGGGTGGCAAGCTCATCTTGAAGCAAGGCTATCACTTCCTTGTCCTTCCTGGCTTGGGCCTGGCTATCAGCTCTGTCATGCAATTGTCAAATTTTGAGACAATCCTGAAGCTCTGACACAGTGTGATAGCCATCAAACAGAAAGGCAATATCAGCGCTTTGCTGACCAGTTCCTCATGCATCTTCTTGTAGTGATTAAAGAGCTCAAGAATGTCACGGCCAAGAAGATGGATGGAGGGGGAGTTATCTGTAGCAGTAGGTGTGGGGGTGAACAAGAGAATGGTGTCAAGGCAACAGGCCAAGACTTCCACCTCATGAGCCAGGCTTTGAACCATGGGGCCAGTCTCAAGCATGTGGATTGTAACCACACTAATTCAATTGGCGTCTACACCCTGATGGGTGAGGTTCTATACCACATGCACTGGAACTAGCTTGGCTATTCCCCTCTCAATGGCCTCAACCCAGTGAAGCATGGTATTCTTGGTGTTAGTAACCCCAGCAAGGTATTGATTAACGGTGATGAAAGTGTTGCCAAGCTCAGAGTAAAGGACCTGTAGGAACTTCTTTGGGTGGATACCAGTATCCCCTGATCATGCACTAGGCTCTGGATGCAATCCAGGTACATTCAATTGTGGCATACAGCAGGGTGGGTGAACTGTTGTAAATAGTCCTTGATATTTTTGACGGTGCAGAGGTCACAGCAGAGTTGGTCAGGGTTGACCTGTGTTGCAGATCCTGAAAGTATTAGACATTAAGTTGTCCACTTAAGGATTGAGCAACGTAAAAATTGTTCAATTGCAGTATGTTAACATGGTTTTAATAATGTTAACTATGTTAAAAACGCCTATAAAATAAGTTTCAAAGCACCTTTTAAATGTGCTTCAGGTGCGGGCTTTACTTCCAAGGTTATAAATAGAACAACATAGATATTGTCACTTGCCTCCATAAGAAAAACAGTGTGAAACCAGTTGTTTCTTATGCAGGACTTTCTACTGTGCCTATCCACTTCCTCCTTTAGGAAGGACCTTCTGTCTGTTCCTCCCTTCCCCTAGTGGAAATTCCCCCGCCTCATACTATATAACTGCAGTACTATCATAATAAAGGCCAGTTTTGACATTATACTCTTGTATTCTTCTGTCTTATCAAAGGCTGTCACTATACCATCTACAGATATAGTAATAAGAGTTAGTATCCTGACTAACTGTTTGTAGAAAATAGCACCCTTTACTGTTACAAATACAACAATGTACTAACTGTGGTTTGTTAATGAACCAATATCACAACACTAGTTAAAAAAGCAAGCTAAAGAAACGGCTTTTTGTTTTAGTTTTTTATTCATTCTATATATGGTTTGAACTGGTTTTATCAGTGTAGAAACAGCCTGATTTATGAAATTCAGGAATGTGTTCTACAACTCAGAATAAAATTTACTTCAAATGTGGGATTGATTCAGAAATTATTGTTTTATATGGATCCAACTTTTAGACAATTCAAAGGAATAGATTCTACATAAATGGTTGTACACATGCAAAACAGCCAAAAGAACTAGGATCTCATAAACACAATCAGGGACACTAAAGTACAAAGTAATAAAAAAGATCTAATAAGGTAATAGAAAGAGTAAACCAAGAAAATGTTGTATTCAACAGACAAGAGAATAAAGAAAAGGGGGTGTAAAATATTTAAAGTGTAGGAAACCTGGGATATAAAAATTACAATATAAAAATAAAATATAGTTTTGTATTTAGAAATTCAATCAAACTTATTATGTGTGACCAATAAAATATAATTGTGAATTATTTTAAGTGAGGTTGATGCTGCTGTTGAGTGACACAATGACTTGTTTTCTAAGTTAAGCAGCATATTATGCACTGAAGTTTTCCAGGTGATAAAGGATGTTCATGCTACACCAGGTGCTCTTTATCTCAACCTAAAAATTA
This sequence comes from Entomophthora muscae, assembly GCA_014839935.2. Taxonomy (NCBI): domain Eukaryota; kingdom Fungi; phylum Entomophthoromycota; class Entomophthoromycetes; order Entomophthorales; family Entomophthoraceae; genus Entomophthora; species Entomophthora muscae. The sequence continues at coordinate 12,090 of QTSX02000503.1, forward strand.
TATTATGTATTTTTTTAAATTTCTTATAAATATATCCAAGGAGATAGTTGAAAATCTTTATATAAACCAACATAGTTCCTTTAACCTGATCTTTTAGAGAGGAACTTGCCCTCCAGGATACCCTTCAGTGGGCTCTGTGGTAGGGTATAAACCCAGTAGAAGACACCTCTCTTGCCCCAGAAGATATTAGAACTATGCTTCCCATAAAAGCTGATAACCAAGATGAAACAGAAAAAGGTAAACCTAAATTTATAAAGATAAAATATTACTTTTATTTTCATTAGGCTTAGTTATTGTAAGAAAAAAAATGTGCTGGTGCCTTATGTTTCTTTAACATTTTATAACAGGTTTGTGAAGCTTTTTAGTGAAAATATCCACTTTTAAAATGACAACTATGAGCATCTGACATAAAATTGCCAGTTGGTATTCAATATCATCTGAGTAATTAAATCAACTTGAGATGCACAAAAGCTTGTTGCAGTGGATTTGAGCAGTATACCCAAGGTCATCCATAATATATTTATCAAACATGGTGATTGATGGGGTATTTCATTATATAATGGTGACATTTGTTTCAAAGTGGTTGAAGACCTACCATAAAACACTATAAGCATAATGTAATAGTTAAAAGAGAATTCATAATCAGATATCCCTTTCCACATAAGTTTTTTTCTTGGGATAATAATTTAGATGATAGTGTTAAAATTCTGATGGTATGTTCCTGGTTTTACAGGAAATCAAAAGCAATCTGTTTATTTTTTCTGATTTGGACAGAGAATAAAGAGCAAGTTCCTCTACAGATAATATATTACTTTAAATAGACTTCATATAAAAGCAAGATAAGAGATTATATAATAGTTTGTGAAAGTTTTGCACAGATTACCATGGACAGAGTCTCTATAAGTTGGTCTAATAAGAGTGGCTCTTTTACATTGGTAACAATAAGAACACCAAGGACTGGGAGGGTTCTGTGCCTGCCAGGGAAAGGATCAAAAGCTTTATGGAGGGGAATGAGTTCCCTGATGAGTATATCTCAACAAAGGGAATCATCCAGGACGCTTTTGTAATAACTAGCTTGTACAGGTTTTGGTTGCCATACAAAAAGATATGGTTATTAAGTAGGTTTTTGTGCCTCCCGGTCACAATTAAAAATGAAGCTTGAGGTATTGGATTAAGCAGCATCCTGGTGGTAGCTGAAAAAATCACCCAAAAGATAAATTGAGCATATGTTCATTCAACATGGCCTTATAAAGATTTGAATAAAAGCCCTGTGTACAATAAATTTTATTTATTTATCTTCAAAAATTATTTTTTATAATTTTAATTTTTCAAAACGTTTTTAATTGTCTTCTTTTTTATATTAATTATAATTACACTAAACAATGCCAAATTTATATTATCTTCTTAAATTGAGAATCTGTGGCACAGTAGGTATTTTATTAAAACTGATTTTGTAATATGTGGTTTGATGTCATTTGGTATGCACAAAAAATAAAATTGGCTATTATAAAACAATAATTTAAATTTGTAGATCTATTCAATGGGGATAAAAACTAGACATCCCTCAATAAATAAATCCAATTGTGCATATAATTTAACCACTGTTTTAGCTGGGAAATGATGTGGCTCCCATATAGCAAATCAAAAAGGGCCTTGGGTCTATCTGGATTCCAGTGTTTAAAAACTCTCTTGAACTACCCAAATTTTTCCTTGATATAATTAACAAAGGGGCGTTGTACAAGGAGAGATAATAGGTGCATGGTATATTGGTCCCAATTATGGGGGATCAATTGAAAGCCTCAGTTAATTTGTGGAGCCCCACATTATCCAGAAAAAGTATATTGTCAAAGACATTGTTGATTTTCTGGTATGATCCTTTATATATTGAGGAAGTTCAGAAATGATCTACTGTGATATTGGTCTGATTGACCACAAAATATGAGGTTAATCATCACATACATATCAGATCAGTTACAGGTCATACTATCACCTGATTATCATACTATTAAGTTTAGTGATTATACATCATATAACAACTAGTTTATTACAATTGATAGATATATTATAGAGCATATAGTTGTTAACCCATAGTGATCATCATTGATTATGCAGTGTTTAATCACTTGAAGATCAAGTGTGTTGCATCCATTATATTCTATTGGATATTAGACCACTTTAGCTCTAACCCCATTCTAAGATATTAATATACACATATTTAATTAACAAAGGCATAAAAACCTAAGAAAGCTGATTTTGCAACAATGTTGCACAGCAGATAATAACTAGTTCAATATTGAATTGCATCAGCTATTATAAAGTGTGTAATTCTCAACTTGACTCTTTGTATTAGTAAGCAGAAGGTGTACCAACCTAATTGCAATCACTGACAAGATCCTAAAAGGAAATAAAGAT
>QTSX02000504.1:0-14443 GCA_014839935.2 Entomophthora muscae
CCACCCATTTAATGTATCTGTGTCTGCTGTAAGTTTGAAAAGTACATTATTTGTCATTGGAAACACTCAGCTGTTTTTATCCTACAGCTTGAAGATCAAAGAAGGAGACAACAATAACTACTGGCTCATATGGCTTGTGTAGCTTAAATAGAAGGTAGCTGGGGCATACAGAACCAAAAATCTTCCTGAAAATAACATTAATGATTTCTATAAAAAAGGTAATTTTTATTTCTTATTAATTTTAGCAACTTTCTATGCTACCGCTTTTCCAGCTAATTTGCTGGTGGGCCATCTCAGGTGCAACAAGCTTCACAGGAATCTGCATTTTGTCCTTGCACAGGCTTTTGGCATGCTTGATATAGTCAAACATCTTGGGGCCACTGACCCAAACAGATGGCACAATAAGAGCCTAGGACTTGAATCATAGTTTTTTTACTACAGTTTTCTAAACACTGAGAAGACACTCAATGATATTCTCTGATGTTTCAGACATATTGGCCATGAGGTTCTTGGTGTTAATTTTTTCAATCTTCTTGCCCAAGAGGGCTACAGTCTTCAAATTTGCCTTGACCTTACAATTGATCCCTTTGGTTTTCAAACTTCCACATCAAGATCATTCAGTAATTTTTTAAATTCACACATTGCTTAATAATTTTTTCTGGACATGATTTTATATGTTGCTACACTCAAATAAACTCTATATGATTCTGATAATGCTATTAATTTGTTTCTCCTTGTTTTTTCATTTTTTGTATAGTTTCTATATAAACCCTATTTTTATTTTTACCCTTTATGTGTTTTTTGTAATTATTGCTTGATGATCATTGTTTACTTTGTATTTGTAGTAGTTTCATGATTGTTTTATTGTTTTAAATTTTTATAATAGCCAATTGTATTAAAACTATAACAAATTTTTTGTTTAATTAATTTTAAATTATTAGAATATGTGCTATTGTATATAAATTAGTTGTATGAGATCCAAATTTGAAACAGCAATGATAAATTAAAGCCAATTAAGAGCTGTGTAGAATTAATTTCTATGATATAAAGGGTTATTTAAAGATCTTTTGATACCTGAGTGCTAATGAATCTGCTTGGCTAGTTTTTGCCATTGTACGTCTTTGTTTTTATGGCAAGTTGTTTGTGGACTAGTTCTCAGTCAGTGGCTGGGCTAGCACTAGTTCACAAACAACTCACCCCAGCAGCAATGGCGCACAATGGCAAAACAATCAGCCAATCAGATTAATTAGAAATTATGAAATAAAATATCTCTGGATGACTCTTTATGTCACAGCAATCACTTTTATACACAGCTCCTTAATGGCTTAAATTTTATCATTAAGGTTTTGAATTTGGATCACAGACAACCTCTCTAAACAAAATAAACATATAATTATAGTAGTTTTAAAAGCTATGGCAACAAGCAAAAATTCTTCAGATTTAAACAAAATGATTTCAGATTTAAGCAAACCCTAAGTCAGGCAAGATTCAGGAATCAAATAATTTAAATATTTTCAGTGAACAGACAAAATTTCAAACAAAAAATTTCACTAACACATTATACAAAATTATATCAAGCATCAAGTGGCGTAGTTCAAACCACAAAAAATGGACTGGCACATCAAGTGAAATGAATGGATGCTGTTCTGGAATATATTATAATTCAATCAGGATTCATATGAGGCACCAACAGAAGGACTAATATGAAACAAAATTAGAGCAATCTAGAAACAAGATTTCACAAACACAAAACAAAATGAAGTCACACAAGATGTGTAGTGTGAGCAGCCTAAAATAGAAAAATAACAGTTTAATAGCCAATCAACAGCTATCCAATTTAGGAACAGAGGCATTTTATTCATTTTCATGGATTCTGATCTGTATGAAATGGTTTTGAGAACCTTCCAAATATAGACTCAATATTACAATAAAAATAAATCATAAAATTTTAAACTTCTACTTTTAGTGATTTTATCCTAGGTTTTTTACAGTAGTTTTTAACAACAACTTTTTTGACAGCGCCAGAAAACAAGACAGCAGCAGCCAATAAATTTTCTGTGGAGATGAGGCTCAGAACGTGGAGGCACCTGTTTACACCCAGGTCTTTGATGTGGGTAACAAGGAAGCTGACCTTTACTTGATCCCTGACCCCTATGGCTTTGACTTGTTTAAGAGTTACTTAGCATCTAGCTCTACCCCCTTACCCACCTCTGCGCAAGCTGCCAGCTAACCAGCCAATCAGAATGGCAAACCTGGTTCAGAACAACTGGCTGCTAACACCCAATCTGCCTCCTATAACCAATCAGGCTTCAGCTCCCGCAGCTCAGCGCCCCAAACACAGAATAATCACTGCCAAAATTCTTCAGGAAATTTTGGCACTCAACCAGTGTGGCCTGACCTGGGAACAGATTTCCAGCCAATCAAAGTTTACCTGAGCTACCATCATGCAGGAATTCAACAATGTCATGAATAAGGGGAACCTTATTGGGACAGCCAAGAAGCTAAAGAAGACCCAAGAGTTTCATATCAGAAAGGCATACCAAATCATGCTCAATCTCCTGTAGTGGGACCCCAATCTTCCCTTGACCCAGGTATGGAAACAACTTGTGCAGCATGGCATTTGGGTTTCTGAGCGCATGGTGCAGCTCTGGATGCATGATAAAGTGACTTTGATCCAGGTACTTACCAACTGCAATGGGGACCAATGGGAAGGCAGTGAGGATTTCCCATATGATCATTCCATTATGTCCACTCTGGTCCAATGCCTGACAAGTTTGTCAGATGATGTCATGTTCATCTCCTACTACAATTTATCAATTGCCTTTGACAATTTTGGTGAGCAAGGGAAATCCACCTAGAATAATGGAAAGAAGAAGGTCAAGAAGGGGACATTCATTGGTGCATTCTTGGCTGTTCTGGCCTAGGGGTTTGTCTATTATTGGACAAACCCTGATTACACCAATGTCTATTAGTATAGCCATATTCTTGGTGAATTTCTGGGCTCTTGGGATAGATCAAATTCATCCTATAAGGTTTTCTTGAGCCACCAGATAGAGGATAGCTTCACTGCCCTCAAATCAATCCAAGGACGCGGGCACCCGGCCTCAGTGTACCCAGCCGGCCACGCAGATATCCATCTGGCCAATGTAATGTTCTTCAATATTGGAGACATAGTCTGGCAGTGCTGCCTCCAGGCGTTAAATGACCTTTATCTCAGAGTCCTGGGCCACAAGTCTCTCTTTGGTTGCCAAATGGTGGCTGACTTGTTTGCCCAAATGGTTTTTCATGTGAATATAGGCAACCAATCACATATGGACAAGCGCCTTCCACCCCTGTGCCACAGCCATCTACAAACCAATCCAGCCAATGATTGTCAGGAATATTCCTGACATAAACCAGATTTTGACTGAGGAAAAATGTTGGAAACAAGTAAAGGAATACTCAAGAGGAGGGGCAAAATTTGATAGGGAATTTCCCCCACTATCAGGGGAAAAGAAAAATCAAAATTTTGGAAAAACAGATTTTTATAAAAACCAGAATAATTTAACATCCGGGCAGGCGCCTGCCCCCCTCTGCCAGCCTCCCTGCACCCAGCCAGCCACCTGCAAGCCCAGCGGGCTCCTTCTGCCCTGCCAGCCACCTGCCAGCCTCCCACCCGCCAACCTGGGCCCTGCCAGTCACCCGCTTGCCCACCCCCTCCCCCAGCGGACCTGCCACTTGCCCCCAGGCCACCCGCCCGCTCCCCGGGCCCCAGCCAACTGTCAGTTGCCCACCTGGGTCCCAGGGCCCACTCCCCAGCCAACCAAAACCCACCATGACACCCAGCCAATCAGAAAAGTCCCTTGAAACAAGGGAAAATTTTAGGAATAATTCTTGGGCCCAAGAAGAAGGGCAAATTCATGTTTCAAAAACCAAACCAAATTCTAAAAATATAGAGAAGAAGCCAAAAATAACTTCAGAAGATAAAAATAATATGACCTACAGCCAATGGGACCAGGTGGATGGCAACAATCAGCTAGGCCTAGACTCCAACCAAACTAGCATCCCCACACCAAAAATAGAAGTGTTTAAAACCAAGAGCTGTCATCACCACCTGACCACCCACCCAGAGGAAATTATTGGTCCCAAACAGAACTGTCTAAAACTCCAACAGATTGCCCAGGAACAAGGGTTTGACCATCCCTTCAAACACCAATTCCCAATTTCCATGAAAAAACTTTTGGGGACTCCAGTCCCCTGCTTTCACTCCCATTTGCAAAACTTTGCAAGTGGGGGCCCACTATAAATAAAGGATCTCCTCTCAGTAATAGCTAGTGCTATTATTGAGACTAATACCCTCAATAAAGTGAAATTTCAACTTCAACTACAGTTAATACTTACAGATCAAGCCCCTGCCAACCCTCCAACCCAGTGAAGATGAATCACCTCATCTTCACAGCTGTACTCACAGCTTGCCTTGGGATTGGAGGCTACCAAAAGAGTTCAGAGTTCTTTGGCCCCTCCACAGAAGGACTAGGTTATGATCCATACCACAACCCTGGCCATCTTAACTCTTCAAACACTGGACCCTGGCTGCCTCTGGTATCTCCCCATTTGATACTCTCCATAGCCATGTATACGTCTGCTCACTACATCCTCACCTACTTTGCCGGGAGTTTCAGTTGCTTCAACATACACACCAAGGTCTTCCGTTGGCTGATGACAGTGTATCTCATAATCACTGCCCTGACGGGTTTCCAGTTCACCAATTTGTTACCATAAATACTCCAAGTGGTGCCCACCATTTCAGGGTATTACAATGATAGACAAGGAATATAACAAGTGTTATATGGCAGTCATCACATTTAATCCAATTGGTTCTACCCCTGCCACCACTACCCCCCACCTGCCAGCCCCTCCCACACAATCCCAGACCCCCAGGCTAGCACAGCCTCTACGCCTTCCTTCCTTCCTGCACTATTCTGGCTAATAGGCATCACTCTTCCCCTCCCACATAAACTCCTTGTTGCCAAACATTTTTTATTTATATTATCTTTGTCTTGAATTTCAATTGTTTAATTTCTATTTGTTTATAGTTGGTTTTATTCTTTATGTTCAGCTTATTTCTATAAAATCATATATTTACTATGCCATGTATATAGATCCAAAACACAGTTATTTTTAGCACTTAAACACAGCCCCTTGTAAAAATTAACAAAAATTTGATAATCAGATAAATTTAAATTAGAAAATTATATGTTTATTGTGTTTAGATAAGTTGTTGCTGATTGGAATTCAAAACCTTAATGATAAACTTTAAGCCAATCAAGAGCCAAGTAAAAAAGTGATTATTGTGACATAAAGGGTCATTTAATAATTCTTTGGTGCATGTGCACTATTTAATCTGATTGGCTGGTTGCTTTGCCATTGTGTGTCATTGCTTCTGTGGTGAGTTGTTTTTGGACTAGCGCTAACCCAGCAGCCAATTGGGCACTAGTCCACCAAGAACTTGCTACAGCAGCTGAAGCACAATGGTAAAACATCCATCCAATCAGATTAATCAGTGCATATGCATCAAACAATTATTAAATAACCATTTATGTCACAATAATCACTTCCTCACTTGGCTCCTAATTGGCTTAAAGTTTATCATTAAGGTTATGAATTCCAATCAGCGACAACTTATCTAAACACAATAAACATATAATTTTCTAATTTAAATTTAGCTATCACCAAATTGTTGTTAATATTTTCACATGGGGCTGTGTAAAGAGCTAAAACAATAAGGCAATTATGGAAGTAATGCAAAAAACAAAGCAAAAAATTCATATTTAGATAAGCATAAAACATATACACAATGGGTAAAAAGATGGGATATTGTAGTAAATGGGGGGAAACAGGGATAAACAAAGAGGCAATAGTATCAAAATAAAACAGTTTATTGGGGTAAAAGCTATGAAAACATATGCAAAGGTTAATAAAAAATCATATGAGAGAATTGGAAAAGCTTTTGAAGGATCTCAACTTGTCAATCACTGAGATTAAGGAAATTGACTGCAATGTCAAAGAAAAAGTCAAGTTGGCTGTCTTAACAGGCAAAAAAATCAACAAGGTGTTCACAAAGGCGCTCATGGCCAAGATTCCTGAAACCCCTGAGAAGACCATTGAGCATCTTCTTAACATCCATGAGACAGTTGTAGAGGGCTTACAATTCAAGATGTCTTCCCTCTCTGCACCATCTGTTTGGGTCAATGACCCTGAGATGTATGAACATCTAAAACCAACAAAGAGGGCCCAGAAAGAGAATACCAAATTGCCTGTGCAACTGGTTGCGCCAAGGATGGCTAATTCTGCAGAAGCCACCAGCAAGGAGGACACCAAAGAAGGTAATCTAAAAACAATAATAAAATAAAAATTCTTAAATTCTTACCCGTTTTTTATAAATAGTTGATGGTGTAATACGCCAGGTCCTGGTCCCCTTTGTCCCCGTCACATTCTATGCCAATCATGTGGCAAGGAAGCTGACATTGTCTCCTCCTGTTGTGTGCAAGCTTTAGGACATAATAAACAGTTTTTTCCTGATGCCTAGGGAGGCATTAGCCGGGCTGACGCACGGCAAGGGGGCATCTGAGTGGAAAGTTATTGCCTACAAGGATGCCCAGTTGATCTGCCTTGACCTGGTGGCCTTCAGTGGATTTTACTTTTTAAACTCTATTGAGCTTGTTTGGGACTTCCTGGAGATGCTCACATTCAAGAATATACCAGAGATGGGCTGGGCCTATGTGGCTCCTTTCTTCTGCTTCCCAATGGAGCATACACTCTCTTACCTGCTAGAGAACTTTGGGAAGATGGTGGTTAAATTGAATGTTGTCAATGTTACAGCTGTAAAGAAGACCAAAATCCTCCTGGCAGACTTTGAGCTGGCCTGGAGTGCTGATGAGACAGGGCTCTCTAAGGCCATGGATCTTACCTTTGCAAAGACAAAACATGAGAAGAGGATTAGTGCTGTGTTCAATAAACTCTGTAATTTTATAGAAGCCTTTGCTGGGCAAAGGCTTCATCTTGTGGTTTACCTGGGGTTCATCTTTTACTTTGGGATGGACACTAATGTTGAGGACCTAGACAAGGTCCTTCTTGGGATCAACAAGGTCAGGATCTCCCTGGATGAGAAGAAGGTCCCCCTGGGCTACAACTCAGTTGACTATGTGATTCAGAACGCCCTGGTCCTGGCTGGTATATCCAGATTTGCAGCCCTGCTAGAAAAGCTGCTCCTGAACTCCCACCTGAAAATCTTTCCTTTTACTAGCAGGCGCAAATATTTTAACAGCAGAGTATCCACTGTACATGGTGTGGCAGTGGAGGTTGTGCATCACCTCCATTGCCGGGTGGGTACATACCGCAGAACCCATTATTGTTACAACTAATAAAATATCTTTCCCTCAAATATAATTCTACACTTTTAATTTTATATTAATTAATTTTTTAACCCCTATTTTAGCAAACAATTTTTACAAAAAATCCTAGATAAGGTCTTCATAAAGAATAATAATATATGTTTATAAAATTCACATCTAGCTTGAGTGTTTTTATTTTTTTAGTTTTTTCTATATGTATTTGATGGAAGTGACATTTCTATATAATTAGCATATTATGATGCTACCTATTTGAGATAGCCATCAAAGAATGTAATAGACATAATTAATTTACAATATAAATATTAATTCTCTGTGTTAATGGTGCTGATGTATGGAATTGTGGGCTTGGAGTCATCTAAATATAAAACAATAATCCATAAATCTAAAAGAGTAAATTAAAGAAAATAGATAATAGTTAGAATTGTTAAGCATTTAGTTTATTGGCTGTTTGGCAAGGAATGCAAGGAGAAATGAATCAGTGTGGCCATAGAATTTAGCCATTGTCTTGTCTGGAAGGGTGTGAATCCCGGCCTGCAGAAAATCAAAGAGGCCCTTGGTCCCAGTTGGTGTCCCCTGCTTGACAACTTTCTTGAGCCACCCAAAGACCTCCTCAATAGGGTTTAGGAATGGGGAATAGGCAGTGAGAAATAGGAGGCGTAAATTTTATGTGGCCAATTGTTTGGGGCCAACTGCAATGCTAGTGTCAATTGTTGGAAATTCCTCAAGAATATCTGCCACCTTATGGAGACCAACATTATCCAGCACAATTACATTGGTGAAGCCCAGGCTTGCGCACCTCAGGTGCTCCTGGATCAATCAGAGGAACAATGAGAAGTTCCTACTGTTATGGGATCCCAAGATTATTTGGTACATCTCAATCCCGGTTTGGACCAAGGAGAGCCACCATTGAATAGGCTGTGGTGCGGACAGCAGCACGCCAAGCTACCCTGTCATTGAAGCCTTTGGGGACATAGCCATAGGCATTTTGCAGTAGACAAGGTGAATGCTGATTTGCCAATGTAATATAATTTGACAGTCCCCTTGGCTTTGAGGGCAGTGTACACCTCTTTTTATTTTTTCCAGACATTAATGTTGAAAGGGCTGTTGCAATTGTAGGGAGATACCCCAAGTTTTTTCCAGGAAAAGTGAATCTTCTTCAACAGATGGTAGTAAAAGGAAATGGAAGCCTCAACCCCAAAAGTGGACTTGATTATTGCCTGTATATTTTCCAGTTCAAGATGGCAGTCCCAGGTGATCCACTGGCGGATTGTCCATTTGTGCTCCTTGGTGAGCATAGTGGAAATGCGCAAGGATTTCTCTGCAGCAAGGACTTGGCCAGTATCAATGAACTTGTTGAAGGTCTTGCTGGCGTACTTGGGATCCACCCCAACAAGAGCCGTGTCTGCCTTTTAGTCACCAGATTCCTGCATAATTCTGAGCAGGATGATGCATTTGATGTCAGGAATGAGCTTCCAGGCAGCCTTGATGGGTTTGGTTGAACTGAGATCCTTCTCAGGGACTGGCACACAAGACATGGGCACCTTGTTGTAGAAGGCTGCAACCTTCTTTAACACCAACTACCCCTCTGTGGTTCTATAAAACTCAGGCTCTTAATTGTCTTCCTGGTTGCCATCACTGACAAGGGGCTCATATGAGATGTCAAGCACAGGCTTAACCTTCTCCATCATTGTCAGGGACCCAGTCTTGGGCGGCCGGCCCATCAATTTTGGGGGTCACTTGGGCCGGGGTTTTTGAGGGTAAAGCCCACCACAAGAGAGGAGCTAACTTAAAGATATAGGAGAGGGACTTCACCACCCAGGACCACGGGCCAGCAGCGGGATTATAGTGTCAATCACCCCTGTGAGGATGATGTACACTATACCAAAAAGCTTGCTGGTATGGTCAGTTGGAAGATCAGGTGAAGAAGCTGGCATTGGTTTGGGTTTTACAGGCGGTTCCATGTAGATATTATAGGCCAGGATATAATTGAATTTTCCTCTAAATAGTTTGGGTGTAGAGAATATCCACAGGCCTTGGCGGTTGTATCTAATAACGGATTGGATGCAGGCTAGCGGGTCAAGTTTGAGGATTTTCTCTGGTGTATAGTCCTTATATTCAGGTTTCAGAGGGTACTCTGTAAAGTGGACAGGGCCAAAGGGAACACCTAGAGGACAGGAATCTGCAAGCAGAGGGCAAGAGAGCCAGAAGATCTTGTATTAATTTGATAGATGACAAAGACAAAATAAGGCAGTAGCTGTGTAAGCCAAAATAACATAACCTTTATTCAAAAACGGCAATAAGTTTGGAGCGTGGGTGTCAGGATTATCCTGACATAAATTACCTAGCCAATAGAAATTGTGAAGTATCCAATATCTGGGCCAGGTAACAGTAAAATCGCGATTTACTCAAAGATGGGTATTCATGAATTTTGCATGAATAGGTTAATGCATGAATGTCCGCTTTCATTCATGTGTAACTCATCAAGTACAGAATGGAAATCAATGTTTAGATCTTCATTTAAAAGGTCTCACTAAGCCTGACAACTTTCCTTAAGCAATAAAAACTTGTTGAGAACCCTAATCACAAGCAAAATGGAGTTTAACCCGGTCTCCCGCAACAAATGAGCTAATATTCTACATTATGTTTAAAAATTATGTCATCCATGATATAATGTTTTGCCTCTGCCTTCTTGAACTCTGAACACTATAAATAACTCTACCTTTGTACATGATAGTTTAAGCTATCATTAAAGTTCTATCTACAATACTATTTCTTTTACTTTGTTAAAGAGGTAGACCCTCACAGGTTTTTATTGTGGGTCTTACAGTGAGGTCATTTGGTCTATATAGCACCCTACTACCAAACTTAATATTTTCCTTGGGGAGTTCATCAGGGCATTGGGAAAGATGGTCCTGGGGGATCTGTGTGCTTGGGTTCAAAGGCGGCAAAATGACACCCGGGCTGGGAGTTCTTTCATTGGTCAGAGATCTTGAATTAGTTACTTGATTATCTTGATCTAGGGTTGTGGTCATGGGGTTGGGCCACAGGCCTATGCCTTCTTCTAGGGATTGCTCTTTATTAGCCACCAGTGTAGACTTCAAGCTCATGAAGCTAATGATAGGAATTTTGTTGCCTCTATTAGGCGCTGTCAAGATTTTGGGGTCTTGAGGTATTACTTTCATTAAAGGACATTGTAATATATGTGTTGATAGGGGACTGTATGGCGACAGTCAGTAGCTACCAATTGGGTCTGTGGATATGGCTACAGCTTGGCAGAGTCCTAAGGCCGTAGGAGAAGAAACATATTTCTGCAGATAGACGATCGCGCACTCTATCTGGATACAACTGACTACTAGGCGTCAGCTAGTAGTGATACTATACTTAGAGATCTTCAATCTCTAAGCCAAGGGTGATATTTTTTCTGCTCAATCTCTAGTTAGGAGAGCACTTTATATAGGGTGGATAGGCCCTCTTGCCAGATAGTTATCTGACGCATCTAACTCTTACTAGTCAGTCTATCTGTTCCCCAGACTGCTAGTTTCAGCCCCCAGAGCTAGGCAGCCATGCCAGTCTGGCATGGGACTTCAATAGATTAACGACCTCAGCTTACTTCACCAGCATGTTGGTGGCATCTTGTTTCCAGTTTATGCATGTGCAAGTTTAGTTACCCTGTCTTTGGGTTTTTGTATCATGCATTATTCTTCTGAACGACCTTCTATATTAGTCATAGAATTTGAGATATCTGGAGGTGCAAATGTTTGGCGTAAACCAACTTGTGTTAATATTCTTGAGTATTTCATCTTATTGGCTACTAATTGTTCTGTGATCATGGCCTAGGGATCAAGTTTCTTTGTTTAGATCAAGTCTATTGGCGGACCATTTTCAGATCAGGATCAATCTTCAGGCTAGTCATCAGTGCATCAATTTGCTGAATCCATGAAACTGGATGAGTTGATGTTTTTACAATTGAGCCAGGTAATTGGCAATTGACCATGTATCCAATCAACAGAGGGGAATAATGGTCAAGTCTACTACATTATTCCGGAGGCTTGACAGGCGCCTTGATTACTCCTCCATTTGGGGTGATGATTCCTTTGGTTTGACTGGCTTCACCATTTGGGCCATCATTCTTGGCCTCAGCTTGCAGGATTTTGACCCCAGGGAAACGCGGCAAGCAGCCCCTTGGTCCCCAGGCCTGGCAGCCTGCAGGGATTTGGGTTCAGGGTTCAAATCCTGACCTTTGGCCCAGGTTTCAAGGATAAGAGAATTGTTAATCCTGGCAATCATTGCTGATGGGACCAACTTCTGGTAGTAGACAGGGTCAAACACAAATAAAGTAAGTTATATTTCTTTGTTTCTGTCATGATCATCCTGATATCAAGTGCTAGGCCATTAGAAATTGGGAAGCATCCAAAATCTAGGCCAAGTAGCATTAAAATTGTGACTTACTCAAGATGAGTCTTATTCATGCATTTTGCATGAATAGGTTAATGCATGAATGTCCTCTTTCATTCATGTGTAACTCATCGAGTACAGAATTGAAATCAATGTTTAGACTTGCATTAGAAAGGTCTCGCCAAGCCTGACAACTTTCCTTAAGCAATAACGACTTGTTGAGAACCCTAATCACAAGCAAAATGGAGTTTAACCCGGTCTCCTGCAACAAATGAGCTAATATTCTACATTATGCTTGAAAATTATGTCATCCATGATATAATGTTTTGCCTCTGCTGTCTTGAACTCTGAACACTATAAATAAAGCTACCTTTGTGCATAATAGTTTAAGCTATCATTGAAGTTCTATCTACAATACTATTTCTTTTACTTTGTTAAAGAGGTAGACCCTCACAGGTTTTTATTGTGGGTCTTACAGTTTCTAACTTTCTTGGTAGTGACAACCTTGGTGTATTTTATGGTCAGCTTCTGAACCCAGGGATTGATGCTCCGCCCCCTAGCAGCTTGTGCTCCTTGAATCAGCTGTGTCAGTGCAACCTTACTATTGAACTCTCCTCTCCTGTCTCCTTCCTGAGTAGGCACTTGTGTTGCACTGACTCAATTTTTTTATCTGTGGGGGCAACCACAACTGCGGTGCACAACAGGTGCATTGTTACTCTGTTGTTGTGTTCCTTCTATTTTAAAATTTAATAAAATACTAAATAAATTCCAATTAAGTGACTCTCTGGTTTTAATTTTTGCTTTTTATCTGAATATAGTTATTTAATTATAATGTAGATCACCCAACTGACACTTTATAGATTTTATATGTCTTAATTAGCTTTTTGGTTTTAAATAACCCATTTTAGAATCACTAAATTTATTTTCACCCATTTCACACAACAACTGGGTATTTTTGTTTGCTGGTTGAGTTGCTATAGTGTTTCTTTTTTGGATTGAATTTTGACTCACTGTGCCAGAGTGTATTTTGTCATCAATTTACATGGTGAATATATGTACATCACAGGACAACTCAAGTGATTTTGTTATGATTCCATTTATTTAATATTGTATTTTGGTCATCTTTGCTTTTTTTGGGTTGTTTGCTACTGTATTGAGCCATTTTGCCTATTAATGTACAAAATCCCTTTTAACAGGGTGTATATTTTACACTGATACTTGGATCTTGCTTAAATATGAGTTATTTTTGCTTAGCTCTATAGTTGCGAAAACTACTACAAGATGTCAGATCTTGTAGACACATTGCAAGGTTCAAGTTGTGGCTGCCTATTAAAAATAGACAAAATAAATTAAATGGAATCATAAATGAATTGTTCAAATTTACCCACTGTTTTCACTAAGTTTACTATGCTTTTTGAGATTGCAGGATTGTCAAATCCAACAACCAAATTTTGATTCAAAAATGAATGTCACTAGTGAATTCAAAAAGTAATTGCAGGATTTGGAATCCAAATTCAATGTACATTAGGAAACAAGGACAAAGAAATCCAAATCAAGAAGCTCCAATATGAATAAAATCAATGAAAAATTCAAATTTGATAGCCATATTTAGACATGAAAATCACATATAATGTAAAATTGTCTAAAATCAGAAATGGTACTATATTATGCACTCCAAATCACTAAAATAGCAACCATGATATCATACAATATTATATGAGCCACCTTCCTGACAATGCAGAATTTTTTAAAAGGTTTGAAAAAGGAAGGAAAGAGGTGGGAAAGGAAAACCTAAAAAAATAGGGAAGGAAGGTGAGGTGCAGAAAGAAAAACTTCAAAGGACAAAAATAATTAGTTTACTATACTTTGATTTTAGCAGATTAATTTACGAATTGTAATTGGGTACTTCAATTTTATGCCCTCAATTCAAACTGTTGTTTTAATTGTTATTATAACTTAATTAAGGACATGCTGTTTTAACAAAGTAAGATTATTAGCATGTTAAATTACTGTCAAATTTAGAAAATGCTAATAATAAAATAGAACTATATATTACAATTCACTGTTATCAATTTTCTTTTTCCATGTTGCAATAATTGTTCATTTACTGTTAATTAAATACTTGCATCTGATTGAATGATTTAATATTGCCAAGGCAACTGGAGATAAAACCATCCAATCAAATGCAAGTATATAATTCACAACAAATGAATAATTACCACAACAAGGAAAAAGAAAATTGATAAAATTAAATTGTAATATATAGTTCTATTTTATTATTAGCATTTTCAAAAATTGAATATAGTTTAATATCTAATAGCAATACATAAATATACATTGTTAAAAAGTGTGCCCTTAGTTAAGTTATAATGACAAGTGAAAAAGACAGTTTATGTGTATAACATAATTGAAAAGGTCTAATTCAATAAGAGTGCTACCAATGACATATACTGGTTTTAATAAAAATACAAGTCAATAATAATAGGTTATATTCCAGTTTATTTTATTATTAAGTATATCTAATTTGGTGAATAGTAAGCATCTAAATTTTGGCTGTCCTAGAATAGAATTGGGTGATTTTTCAAGAATGCCAGTGATTTCTAAAAGAATTGGTGTGGACCCCACTAGATCATTTGAATTTCTTTTTAAGATGA
>QTSX02000505.1:0-14345 GCA_014839935.2 Entomophthora muscae
ATATTGCGTCCCAATTTGGTGTCACAGCCAGATATATTGGCAACATCAACAAAAAGTACAGTGACACTGGGCAAATTGTACAAATCTGCCAAGGAAAAAAGACAGCCCAAACTACTTCAACCCATTCATTTCAAGGCAATCAAGCAGTGGGTAACCAAGGATTGCCACCTGGACACACTTGCTATCCAATCAATGCTGGTCACAGAGTTTGGGCTTTCTGTTTCCAAAACCCTTGTCTACAAAGCAATTGTCAATTTGGGCTTCTCCTGGAAAGTACTGGGAGTTTTGCCATATAATAGGAACAGCGACAAGACCATCGAAGAATTGACACATTTATGCCGAGACCTATCTGGCTCTTAAGCAAACCGGGAATGTCCAGTTCTTTTATATTGACAATGTTTGTTTTCCTCCTCACTCAGGTCTAGGCATGGGTGGGCCAAGAAGGGATCCAAGGATGGGGTAGCCCATTGTGCAGCTGTCCGTTCCCAGACCTATTCCATGGTAGCACTTCTTGGTCCTTGCAGGTTGGACCAATATCAAATGATCCAGGGTTCTCATAATAGCAGGAACATTTCTCAATTTTCTCCAAGCTGTCAAGGAGTATCTCTGGATCAATTATTGCAGTACAACCAACATTGTTGTGTTGGATAATATCAGGCTCCACAAAGCGGATCTGGTTGTGTCCAAGTTCCCACCCATTGATAAAAATAGCCATTTGGCCAGCCACCGCCTGGCTGAATGCCCAATGAGACTTCTCTTCCTCCCCCTATATTCTCCATTCCTTAACCCAATTGATGAGGTCTTTGGGTGGATCAAGAATAAGGTCAAAGTGGGGCTTCCACAGGACACTGTTGATCTCTTCAATATCCTTGAGGTCAGTCAATTTGCAATGCCACCCAATGTGATGGCGGCTTTTTACAAGCACTCTGAATCCTTCCTCCCCAAAGCCCTTCTTTCCAAGCCAATCAGATAAATGTGTGCTCTGGGTTTTATTTATTTTTATTTTTTATTTATTTTGTTTTTAATAGGACTCAAAAATTATTATTTATATATAATGCCTTGACGTTGAATTGTATTATAGACATATAAGAATTTGTACAAAAGTTAAATAAAATTAATTATACTAGATATAGAGACATATATTTTTATTTTAATGCACCAAATATTGTATTGACTGTAGAGCTAACAAACAAATAAAATAAATAAAATAAAAATAGATTAATTTCATTTAAATAATTGTGAACTCTTTTTAGCAAATTGGCTTTTTTAAGCCACAAATTGGACCTCACAAGTCATCATCTGATCCTTATTATTCAAGTGCCACTATAGCCACACAACACAAAAACCAATGATTTTCATGCATCTCTTACTAATTAGTACTTATGACGTGGGTCAAACATATCAAATATATTTATCAAATCATATTACAAGGGAAATGTAATTCAAGTTCTAAACAATCACTTGTTTAGAGCATAAGTGGAGCAGGCCACTTGTTGCAGATAAATTCAGTTCTCAATGTTTAACTATGTAATAAATGAACCCATAATTGGCAAGCAACTAAATAAACAAATTATTAAATCATATTTTTTATTACACATGTTCACTTTATTAAACTGTCTATTTATTATTATCAACCTAATTATATATTACTATTATAATTTAAAAATAAAACCAACATTAAAAATAAAAACTAAAAATCAAATTGCAAGAGAATATTTTTATTAGGGGGATGCAAATTGCAAAGGAGAATGCAATTATTCCAGGTATTATACCCCAAAATTATATTTTCTGCTAATGAGTCCAATTAGGACCACATACTCTTCTGTACAAGGTGAACAACTCTGGCAACAATTGCTAAAGGGGTGGCTCTCAGAACCCCAGTGGTGGCTGAGCGTCTTATAAAAGATATTGTGAAAGGGGATTGATTAGGAGTTGGTTCTCAGGAGGTATTGTGTATCTGTACAACAAAGCTAACATAAAACAGTTGTATATGACATGCTTTACAGTTTGGTAGCCCCACAGTGTCTTCATTTTATCCAGTGCCAGCCGGCAGACGTCCATTTAAAGGGGGACGTCCTCCAGCTTCTTCACATTGGCCTTCATAATGCAGTGTATTATTACCCTAAGTTAAACAGCAAAATGCAGTTGCTGTGATGTATAGCTTTCTGCAAATAAGCGGAATTTCTTGTATATAATGACTAATCTATTTGTATAGGATGTATTTGAAAATTTGATTAAAGGGGTTCAGGCATTTTGGAGGGATTGGCCACCCATGCCTCTGCAAAAGATATGAATAAAGATTTCATCTTATTGACTAAAAAGCATTGCCTATTTGATTTGATATTGATTTTATTAAGTTATTGAAGATTGCTGATTTGATATTTTCTTGTGGAACTTGAAATTGACTTTTTTCAGGTTTATTTCATATGAGTTCATAGTTGAAAATTGAAATTGTTCAAGGCATTCAAAGATATATTTGTCAAAATTCATGTTGACATTCATTTGAATTTCCATCATTCCTTTGAAATTGATACTTGCGCCTACTTCATAGGCTTCTCTGACCCAAGTTGAACTTCCTTCTGGCGCTTTGAATTCCCTATTCATTGCTTCTTTTGTTGCATATTGATAGATGTTATTTTAAATTATTTTATTGATTTCATTTTTTTATTTGTTTTACAGGGGCTACCAGTGATTGGTAACCCCTGTAAACCTAACTGGGTGTGAAGGCTGCCACCTGAACAACCTCAGCCCCATTTCTGGTTATAACTAAATTAAATTTAAGTAAAACATAAATAAACTTACTAATTGTTTCCCCTGCAGCCCCCTCAGCCACATGCACCCCTTTGGCAAACTTCATGAGGGTTGGCTGATCTTCATTTGATTTCCTGGGCTTGATTTTCCTTATTTTCCATGCTACTTGTTCTTCCTCTTGATATTCATTTGATAAATTTTAATTTTTTATTGTAGTGCTTCTGCTTCTTTATTATGCTTTGATTTCATCTGTTTCCATTTGATCAGTTTCCTCTTCATTTGTGTTAATTTCCTTTGAAATTTC
This sequence comes from Entomophthora muscae, assembly GCA_014839935.2. Classification (NCBI taxonomy): domain Eukaryota; kingdom Fungi; phylum Entomophthoromycota; class Entomophthoromycetes; order Entomophthorales; family Entomophthoraceae; genus Entomophthora; species Entomophthora muscae. Next base: position 3,056 of record QTSX02000505.1, read on the forward strand.
AGTTCCTTCAATCAGCTTGATTTTCTTATTGTTTTTTTGGTCCCTTGCCAGAACTCCCACAAATTGTAGGCTGCATCATGTAAATTCAGACTTGATAAATTTGTTCCCTGTAGATTAAGTAACACTTCTTTGTTCTTTTTGTCTATAATATTTCCCAGTTTATTCATAGCATCTCCCTTTGACTGGATTAGTGGCTGGCCCCTGTTGCCCAGCTTTCCTGTTAATAGTTCCCTGATATTTTTTCCATTTCAACAACCTTTTGCATGTGTGCTTCTAATTTATTTATCAAGCTGTAGATATTTGACATGTTGGTTGAATTACATAAAAAACTAGTTTTTATAGTACTACCATCAACACATGAATATTTTTCATCATCAATAATAGATTAAAGACCACAAATAAAGAGTTTGCATTAGAATATTACAGACATGCGTTAAATACTGATATTTAAATATCATGTGCATAGCTCAATGCATTATGTATAATAAAATTCATTGTAAACAAGGCCTTTTTCAATCTAATTTATTGAAATGAATTGTGTTTATACTAGAGAGCCATTAATGCTTAGTACAAATATTGATACATAGTGCGTTTTAAAGCTTGTATATTTACCTATTGATAATGATTCTATAAACTTTTTAGTTTGATTTTGTGAGGTAATAATAATGTAATGGATCAATAAATTACTCTCTATTACCAATAATTGGCTGATTTTCTTTGCTATGGCAATTGTGCATTTTCTGATATTTACACACTGGTATCCAATTGGCTGGTTTCACATCCCATCACACAGGTGATAGGAAATGTGGTTGCCACCCCAAGATTGGATGTGGTTAGGATGGCAACCACATTTCCTATCACCTGTGCAATTGAATGTGAAACCAACCAATTGGATACCAGTGCGTAAATATTAGAAAATGCACAATTGCCACAGCAAAGAAAATCAGCCAATTAATGGTAATAAACAGTAATTTATTAATCCATTACATTATTATTACCTCAAAAAATCTGACTAAAAATTTTACAAAATTATTATTAATAGGTAAATATGCAGGCTTTAAAATGCACTATGTATCAATATTTGTACTAAATGTTAATGGCTCCCTAATATAAACACAGTCCTTTTATATAAATTACAATAAATAAGGCCTTGTTTACAATGATTTTTTTATATAGAATGCATTGAGTTATGTACATAATATCTAAATATTAGGATTTAACACATGTCTATAATATTCTAATAAAACATTTACATTTATGGTCCTTAATTTGTTATTGATAATGAAAAATATTAATGCAAATAATCATATGGTACCACATCAAATGTACAACATTTTATTAATTATAGGGAATGTAAATAATAAAAAATATATTATTAATTGTGAATTGGAAGAAAAAATATCAAGTTTAATAAGTTTTCACAAAGAAAGGTTTAATTTTACTCATTAAAGGACAAGTAGGGGAGTGAATGGGCAGAATGTACATCATCATCATCTGCGCCTGTAAAAGGGACGGCATCAGAGGTATTGGGGAGGAAATGGGAGGTGGTTTGGGAGTTAGATTTGTAAGGCAGGTGGCTTGGTCTTGATGGGGGAGTCAGGGAGGCTTGGTTTGTTGACTGAGAAAAGGCAGAAAGACTGATTACTTCAATTGCTCAAATTTTTCTTCTGTCACATATGTGGGCATGACAAACCAAATGGATGGGTGTGGGGGGAGGCAGGAGTCCTTTCTGGACTTATCACTATCACTTGTATAGAATATGACAAGATCTGATAGGTACTGGAAAAATATGGACAGGAAAAGATCATAAACCTTCTCAATTTGGGTACACAGTTCATTGTATGTGGCAGGCTTTAAGCGCCTGAGAGCCAAACCAAAATTGTAAAGGCATACATCTGCAAGATGCATGTCAGCGTGGTTGGTGGGGTAGGACCAACAGGTATGCCCCACAGCCCTAATTTCCTTGGTTGCCCATTCCTGCTGCTCCATCTCAGCACTCATTACAACTGTGTACACAGCTTGTTGAGTAGCCCACTCCTCCAGCATGTCCTTTAGCTCTGCCTGATAGGCATACCCATCTGCAGTGTTTGATATTGCTGAGTAATAATTGACACTCAATGGGGAAACTGCCAAAAAACCCTGCCAAATCAATATAAGATTGGGCTGCGCTTGTAGACGTCTGATTGGATATGCTTTTCTCCATAGTCTTGGATACTTGCAGAAATCTTGGCATAAAACAAGAATATGACGTCATTGTGAGTCCTCATTGCCCTCCCTTTGATAAGATTGATAACATCAGACTCATAGGGGTTGGTATCCACCAAAATGGGGCCAATGAGAACTTGATTAGACAAGATTCTAGCAGCAACCACAACTACGTGCATCCAAAAATTGACTGTTCTTTTATTTGTGAAAATGCCATGGTGTCCCAGTTGGAGACAAACCTGGACCAGAGGTATCCACAGGTCACACCCCATGATAGCCATCATAAGGGGATGGGCTTTTTCACTATCAGTTAACGTAAAGGCTCCAGTCAGGGTCTTCTTGGGAGGGGGGCATAATTGACGTGGGCTTGCAGGGTTGCAGCCATAGTGGACTTTGAAAAACCCATCACGGCTGCAATTTCCCTGAGAGACATAAGGATCCTTTGATTTTTGACCATTTTGAGAACAATTTCTGGGGTAATTAGCTTTTTTCTGCGTCTTACAGACTGATTAGCTGGAGGTGAGATGTGTCAGTCTTGGGAACTAGACATTGCCATCTGATTGGCTGTTTCTGGATTCTGGCTTCCATTGGTGGCCTCATGGCTCACTTGGTCAATTACAGATGCTAGTGTTGCTATATGGTTTGGGTTAGCAGCTGACAATGTATGATGGGCAAACAGGGTCGTGCTTGCGGACACAGGAGAAAGAACACACTCCTTGGTAGTGCTTGGGGAGGGGCCTGAGGGTTGGAAATGACCATAGACAGAGGCTTCACTATTGGAAGACCCAGCATAGCCCTGCATGATTTTTTCAAGGCCAGGGAACAGCTTGTTTATTTGGTTGTTATTAAAAGAAGACATAATAAATTTTTATTCAAAAATTAAACTCAAAAAGAGAAGTGTATATTTTAATCAATTTTATTTTTATATATGTTAAGTTGGTGAATAGTAGGATCTAAATTTTAGCTGTCCTAAAATGGAATAGGGTGATTTTTGAGAATGCCTGTAATTCTAAAAAAATTAGCACAAATATACTCTATATCCTTTAGCATCCTTTTTGAGACACACATAAATCATATTTATTTCAAATTAACCTCATTTTGATTTGAAATTTGGTTCTTGGATTTGACAATCCTGCAATTTCATATTTGTAATTTTTACATGATGTCTATGATTTGTTTGACATACAGTAATTCTCAAATTGTACATTAGAATCCTGCATTTATGATTCATGTATCCTGCATTTGCTTGTTGTGTTTTGTCTTTTGCTAGTTGAGTTATCTGCTCAAGAGATTCAAAATTTTCCAATTTAAATAAACCAAAAAAGTCAAATTAAATGGCTGATTTTATTAAATATTTTAATTTCACTCAGTTGAGTTTTCCGCAAAAGTGATTTGAAATTTGGATCAAGGATTTGACAATCCCACATTTTTACGTTTAGGTTCTGAATTTACAGTAGGGTTGGCAGAGAAGGGCATCACAGAAGGAATTTGTCTCCTCCTTTCTCATTAGGGAGGGGCAACAAAGAAGTTAAAGGCGCTCTGGCCTCTTTGCTCCATTCTGCATTGACCCACCTGTGGAGATCTGAGAAGCTTTGAAGGCAGCAGCCAAGTGCTTGCAAGAAGTTAAAATAGCATCCCTGGTGGAGCTGCAGAAGACTTAGATGAGCGCATTGGCCTGAGCCTTCTCAAAGTCAACTATCAGATAGGCATGATAGGGCAAGCCCTCAGGATACCTTTTTGTTGGGTGGTGTCTTCTTCATCCTGGGATGGGTTCTTCTTCTTGCAATCTCTTTTCCCTTTGGGTTCCTCTTCCAAGGTGGGGATGATTTCATCCAATCTTTTATTAATAATTTTTTAGCACAGAGATAGATGTCTTCCTTCTTATTGGGAAGGAAATAAAACACCAGGTGCTCTAATTGGGCTAAGAGTTAGTTTATTTACTATGTTGCTTAACTTGTTACTACTGCTATACTCTTTACTAAAGACTAAGTTGAGATGTTCAGTCAAATACCCAATACATATTATAAAAGCTGTACATAATTTTAATTAATACTTTATTTGTTATAAAGTAAAAGTACTATATAGAAATAGAGATGTTTGATTTCTGCAACAAATCACCAAGATCCTCTTGAGCTCAAGTCATTTCTGCTTTTATCTCAGCCCATATTAACTTCTGATCATAGGATAAAAGTTAATACTGATTAATCATACAGTATAGAGACAATCAACCAAACTATCCACCATCCAGTGAATAGAGTCTAGTTGTTTCATTGTTCTCAAATTCTAATGAATTACCATGCCATCTTTAACAGTGATGATTTGTTTAATAACCAATCACCATAAAGGACCAGGAGAAGAACACAGATACAAACCTGCCCATGAATATTAATAAGCTGTCTGAGGAGCTTTGGGCAGGTGAAGAGGGTGCCATTGGCAAGCCAGGCTGTCAGGTCTCATCTTTTTACACTGCTACTTTTAAGAATCAAGGTTCAACTTTTGAGCATTTTTAAACAGTCTTATAGCACAGGAGCAAAAGAATTAATTTTGGTAATTTTTCCTATTATTTAACCTTTTTTTGGCTCTCTTAAAGACCTAAACTTAAGTTAGTATCCTTTACAAACTTGCCCTGTTCTTCTAAAGAGATTGGACCTGGAACTTTACACTAGCTTTGGTTTTAATTAGATTTAAGTTAAACAACTAATTACCTTTAATTATTCACTGCAAACCCAAATTTAGACTTTGGATTAAGGGGGTTTTCACTTTCTTTTGCTTGCTTTCTATTTACCTGGAAATGTTATTCTCTGGCCTGCCTTCTAAACTTCTGTTTTACCTAGACTAACTTCTTAAGTTAGTACTATTGCCTCACCGCCTGCATCCCAACTTTACCTCAATACACCACATCAGTTTATTACTGTTTGTGGTTAATTTCAAGCCAGAATTTCTTAATTCAACTCCCCAAGAAACAATAAATAGCTTGTGTTCTCTCAGTCCCAAATTAAGTTGATATTGTTTGACTTGCACCTTCAAAAGTACCTTTTAGGTTGTGTTGCTTACTGGTTTTCTTTACTATTTATTTACATCCACTATTTCCCTGGGAAATCTAGTTCCTTAGCATTATGAAACCCTTTGACTTTCTTTATTGTCATTTGAGTAGTCTTTATAACAATACACAAACCTTAGTTGTCAATAGCTTTAATCCTCCTTTAAACAATGATCAATTCCACTACCTAAAAGTTGAATTTCTGAATCAGTCCTCCATAGAAAAGAAAGGACTTTATCTCATATTCTTAGGATTAATAAACCAACCTAGTCCCTATTTTTCTCCTTAAAAATCATTAGGTGCCTTGATTCAATTACTCCTAAAAAACGTTCCTACACTTTTATATCTAACCAATATCAATCTCCTTGGTTTAAAAGCCCTAGCACATCTTCACTTCCCCTAAAGCTTACAACCTTACACAGGCCATGCGCTCAAGAGGGTTAGGAAACTCTTGGGCTTGGTAAAACATATGATCTCTCCTTGGCATCAAGGCTGTCATCCTGATGAGGGAACACCCCATGGCAGAGAAGTCCCTGTCCCTCAGTTAGGATCTTCTGATCAAACAATGCAGCACCACCACCTTCAGTACTTTGAGCATACCGCTGATCAGCAAAATATTGCTGCACCTCTGTGGTGCCACCACCATAGGAATGTTGGGAGCCATCCAGGTTCATGCGGGTGCCGCTGACAGCCTCAGTCAAGTTTATGTCCTTGATGGTCAGGACCGCCCAATGAAGGGGCCAGCGGATTGGCTGGTAAATAGGGTCAACCAGCTTACTGCAGCCGTGCTTAACTGTTATCTCCTGAATCTGGTGACCTGGTAGGTGTGAGCCTTGTAAGCCTAGGCCACCACATACAAAGTGGGGTTGATGGTTAGCCTTCTCTAATTATCCTGGCTGAAGCTGTACCCCCTGCTGTAAGGTCTGAAGATTTTTGGTAAGGTATTATAAAATGCACCCTTTAACCCCAAGATAGCTATATTGGATGAATATAAGAAGGTAGACAAGGTCAGTAAAAGTAGCTGGATAAAGGCGCCTAGTAACTTTTACGGGGGGAATAGGGAATAAGACAGTTGATTAATTTAAATACATGAAATAAAGGACAGCCTTCACAATATAGGATTGGGTTAAAAGCTCTACTTCAGGATTGGGGGATTAATCTGCATTTACTGGTGGATTGAAAAGTTTACTATCAAAGGTTGGGCATCACTATATAGACTACCTAACCAATAAAAAGATAATCAAAGGGAATCATGAAGATATATATAAGACCTAAAGACAAGGTAACAGAAAGATTAAATTTAGAACAAGCAAGCCAAAAGACCTAAACATCCCCCTGGAGGTTCAAGCCAAACAATCTCAGCTTGGGTTCAAGGCTGAAAGAACCCAAGATTTATTCCTCTTGGGTTCAAGGGGCATAAAAGAAGATAATAGTCTAAACAACACTGGTTAAAATGCATACCAAGTGCCAGATCAAGAATTAAAGCTACTAGCTTGAAAAAGTTATAATTTAGGAAGGCCAAGGAACAGAAGGAGCAAGAGCAGTTGACATTGCTCTTCTAGTTACGGCAAGCACAAGCAAGCAAGCAAGCAAGCAAGCAGGAAAACAGATCCAAAACTTGGATGTGAGATTTGGAACTTAAAGCAAAGGTAAGGAGCTCCAACTTAATTACAACCAACTGAGGGCATAGGTTACAGGGTTGGCCCCCAAAGGAGTTGAAATTAAATTTAAAACAATACCAATCAACTCAAGTAAATAGGGAGACAGATATGAAAGTCAAGAAAGAGGGCCCTAACACAAGGTGAAGCAATAAAGACAATGGGACCAATGCTTGAGAGGGTGAAAATTAGGATGTTATAAGATAAAGTATTGCAACCAAGCTCACACTGGCAGATAATAAGAGTAGGATTCTAACACCTGCCCACAAACCCGGCCCCCTCCTTAGGAACTGTGGGGTAGCTCTCCAGAAACGCTGTAGGCACTGCAAGTGCAACACTGAGATAGCAGATATTATGGAAAGCCTGGATATCCCGCAGCTCAATTCAATAATCTGCAGGAGCACATGGATCAGGGTGCTGCTCCTGTTCTTCCTCAGGATCTGATGTGGGGTCAGAGTGGTGATTGAATTCAAGCAGCCTCTCAAGGGGGTCTGAGGGGAAGAAGACAAAGTGAGAGTGGGGTAGGGCAGGTTTTCTCAGGCTCAGGTGAGGGTTTGGGTGTCTTGGAGGGGGGTCTTTGTCCCTAGCAGGCAGCGCCTTGGGGGGTAGTCTTAGCCTTTTTGGCCTTGTGTGGATTGGGCTTGCCCTTGGAAGCTGTGGGTGCTAATCTGTCAGCGGATCTGGGAGACATCTGTTGTAACTGTACTGTTTTAGAAGAGTTACAAGGGGAAAATATTTAGAAGCTAGATAATTATCTTTATTGAGAGATAGTGATTATATAGTCAATGTGAATCATGAATACCAGGAACATAATTGTGTTGACCACTTGGTTGAATGGTGAAGGGGGTGGCTTGATCCTGATAATGAGTCAAGCGCTAAATTGAGGTATCCACTGTAAGGGATCATCATTTGTTCATGTTGTTGGATTTGAAAATTTGTGTTGAATTCCTAGTTTGACTCCAAGTCACTAAGAAGTTGGGTTGCAGGTCAAAAACCTGATTAATCAGAACCTTGCTAGCAGATTAATTCTGCTTTTTTGACACCCCTCTGGCTGAAGGTTGGCCTCCTATGGGGGCAGGTTGTCAGGGGGGTTTTCAAAGGCCCAGGCACCGTATTAGACTAGCTGTTGTTTGGTGGCTGGTAGGATGGTCTTATGTTGTTTTTGTCTTGCTTTGCAGGGCCTTAGGCAATCATGGTGAAGGACTTTGTCTTGCTTGCATTTGATGAGTCCTTGCACAAGGTAAGTGTTGTTTTTGTTTACCTTTAAGATGATAGTGGGACCCAATTTTTTGGGTTGTAACTTGCTCTTGCTGTGTTCATTACCCAGACCCTGTCACCAACTTTGTGTCTATTTTGGATGAGGACAAACATGTTTTGCATACACTTTTATTCTTTTTCCAACTGATCACTGTTGACCTGTATGATTTGAGGTGCTGAACAAGGGGGAAACTTGCTGGGCATTTCCAGCTTGGGTCCCATGTGATCTTGAATAATATTGGGTTGTGTGTTGTAAGCAAGCTCAAAGGTGCTTTTCCTGGTGGATCTGTTCACACAAATACAGCATAAAAGGAGCGCAGTTAGTAGCTACTTATGCTAGTCCTCAGATCTCCTGGCAACAAGCTTGGCAAGGGCCTGCACTAAGCTGCTGTTTAGCTGCTCTGCTTGTCCACTGGCCTGAGGATAGAAAGTGGTTGTCACCATGTGCTGGACCCCATTCTTGGTGAGTTATACATTGGTGTTTTTGGAGGTCAGTTCCTTGCTCCCATCTGTTATCAGGAGTTCTGGCTTTCCAAACTTACTGATGGTTTCCAAGCCTATGAATTGTTGAATTTTGTTGCCTGTATGGATCTTCACCGCATGTGCTACCAGCCAGCAAGTAGTAAAGTTGATGGCAGTGATGATATACTTCTTGTTGATTTGTTTTACAGACATGGGCCCCACAATGGCAAGGGCCCATACTTTGAAGGGCAGTTGTGAACAAATTGGCAAAATAGACTCAGGTGGGGTGTTGCTTTTTGAAATTTTTTTTGCATACTTCACATTGATCTAGGACTTCCTGGACATCCTGGTGTAGGGTTAGCTACCATGCTTTGTGTTTAAGGAATACACAGAGGTTGCGGCTTTTGGTTGCTCTAGGTCCCTATGGTAATGCAGGATTGTGTCAACTTGTTGATGTGTGGGGACATACAGGATGGTGGTTCTGCCGCTCATATTTTGAGTTAGGGTCCCATACACACCTGCAAATAAGTGTTTATTCTTAATGACTGTTTCTTTTGTTATGTCTTTGGTGCCGGGGGGGAACCCTTGTCTTTTTTCTGGGGCACCAGGAGAGGTCAGTCTGGGTTGAGCCCATTTTTGCCTCTTGTGGCTCTAATGTACAGTGTGAGAGTGTGTCTGCCATGGCAAGTTCCAGAACAGGCTTACATTATATGACCATATTGAATCTCCCCAGGAGTTCCATCCAGCAGGATTGACAATGAGATAAGTTTGCCTGAGTTTTGAAGTAGATAAGTGACTTGTGATCTGTCAGGGCCATGAACTCTTCTTGTCATTTTAGGTAGCATTGGCATTTGACCAGGAAGTGCATGATTGCTAGCAGATCTTTGTCATGTATAGGGTATTGGCACTTGCCATCTGTCAGTTTGCGTGATTCATAGGCCACAGGCAGGAATTCACCATTGGTGTTCTTGATCTGTAGTACTCCCTCAATGAACACATCAGAGGTGTCTGTCTCCATTTGGTACTCTCTGCCTTGCTTAGGGTACTGTAGAATGGGGGAGGCTGTAAGTTTCTCTATAAGATGCCTAAAGCAAAGGTCCTATTGGGGGGTCCATAAAAATTTGGACTTGGCGCCAGTTATGGCAGACAGGGGGGCTGTCAAGACACCACAGTTGGAGATAAATTGCTGTACATAGACGACCATCCACAGAAATGTAAAAAGTTTGGACTTGTACTTGAGTGGTGGAATTTTGCAGATGGACTGAATCTTCTGATTGTCAGGCTTGATGCTGTCTTTTGAAACTACATGTTCCAGGAAAGGTAACTGTTTGCAGAAGAACTGACACTAAGAGGGTTTTGCCAGCAGTTTATGTTGCGCTAGGGTAGCAAAAACTGCCTCCAAATCCTTGTGGTGCTGTTCCACCAAGGGACTGTAGACAATGATGTCGTGTAAGTACACTAGTGCGTGATTGCCAATGTGGGGGGAAAAGACCTCATTCATAAAGGTAATAAAAGTTGATGGTGCATTTGTCATCCCAAAGTTGAGCACAACACACTTATATGACCCATAATTGGTGCAGAAGGCCGTGTTGGGTATGTCTTTCTCCTTGATACAAATCTGGTTGTAGCCTTCTGTCAGGTCAATTTTGGAGAATACAGTTGCCCTGCCCAAGGCCTCAAAGAGATTTTCAATAAGTGGAAGCAGTTAACAATTCTTTATGGTAACTTTTTTTAGGGCTCAATAATCTGTAACCTGTCAAAGAGTCCTGTCTTTGTTTACCACAAAGAATACAGTGACCTCAAAGGGAGACTGTGAGGGGCAGATAAGTCCTTTTTCCAATGCCTCTTTGAGTAAGCACACAGTGTGTTGTCCTCATTTTGGGTAAGGCAGTAGATGGGTTGCGCCTTGGGTACAGCTCCCTTGAGTCAGATGGAGTGCTGTATGTGTTTTTCTGGTGGCAAACCTGGTAGAGCCTCTTTGAAGATTTCTGGATGGCGGGCCAAAATTTTACAATTCTGAGGCATAGTGGTGTCTTGGTGATCCTTGAAGTGTATAATCTCATACCAGCAGGAGTCACAGTCAATTTCCTTGAGGTTCTCCTTTTTTTCAAGAGTTTCTGTAATGCGCACAACAACATGGTTGCATAGGAGCTGGTCCACATAGTCACGGTAGATTTGGTGATTGAAGGCTTTACGCTTAATGGTCAATATGGAGGTGACCCAGTCAACATGGGGGTTATTCTTTTGTAGCCAGTCCAGTCCAAGTATGATGTCAAATTTTGGGAACTCAATGGCGTGTCCCTGGATGATGAAGTGTAGGTTTTTCAGTGCAGTGGAGAAGGGGGCAGTCTCACGTGTCACATCAATAGTACCTTTTAGGACAAGTTCAAGCTAGCCACTAATCTTTGACAGATTAAGAAGTGGTTTTAGCTGATGAACGTCACATTGCTAAGTGTGAAATCTGCACCTGAGTCCAGGAGCGCTGAGCCAGTGTAACTGCAAAAGCAGAAAAGATAGGACACCAGTTTATTAGGATGTCTGGAGATAGTTTAAAGTACTGGATCTTCCAAGGGCGCCTGGATCATTGGACACTGATCCACGTCCTTGGGTTGGTACTCATTGTTGGACAAGTCAGGAGTTGTGCAGGGAGAGCTTGGCTTGCTTAGTG
>QTSX02000506.1:0-14247 GCA_014839935.2 Entomophthora muscae
ATTGAGCATAGTATACATATTAAAATTTTTACACCAATAGAAAGATAAGATTCTTAGCTTCATTTTGATAGTTTACAGTGTGAAAAAATATTAATTTTTCATTGAGTTATTAATGTTTTAAATATAAATTGTGTAATTAGTTACTTTTTCAAAATCGAACTGTGTTATGCTGCGACTTGAGCAGCATGTGCATTAGAAAATGGCCTAATCTCTAAAATAATGACCCATATGTTTACTATGTGAATCGGTGACAAAATACACCCACACATGGTGCGTCAAAACTCAATCCAAAAACGAAACACAATAGGAACTCAAACCACAAACGAAATCACTCACGCAGTTTGTGCAATGGATTGTAATCAAGAATGATACCAAGGCATCTAAAATAAGACACGAGATCTGAAACATAAATTTTAAAAATATTGTGTTGGGTGCTTATATTTGGCATAAAATCCAGGAAAAAGGGTGGGAATTATTTTGGGTATTCAAAAATGGGCGTTGTAAACCAGAAATAACTAATTAAGAAATAAAAAATCTATAATTGGGATATTGGGTGGGAAAACCTCTAATTAAATATCCATATTCAGATAAAAGCAAAAATTAAAATTAGGGAGTAACTTAATTAAAATTTATTTAGTATTTTATTAAATTTTAAAATGGAAGGAACACAACACCAGAGTACCAATGCCCCTGTTGTGCGCCGAGGTCGCGGTTGCCCCCGCGGGTCAAAGAATAGACTCAGTACAACACAAGTGCCTACTCAGGAGGGAGGCAGGAAGAGGAGAGTTCCATAGTGACGCTGCACTGACACAGCTGGTTCAAGGAGCACAAGCTGCTAGGGTGCAGAGCATAAACCCTCGGGTCCCCAAGCTGACCCGGAAGCCCACCAAGGTCACCACTACCAAAATGGTTAGAAACAAGGAGGTAGAACTTACTTTGTATGTGTTTGACGCTGTGTACTGGCAAGAGTTGGTCCCGTCAGCCATGCTGGAGAAGGTGAAGCCTGTACTTGATACTAGCTATGAGCCATACATAAGCAATGGCAATCAGGAGGACAACAAGGAGCCCAAGTTCTTTCAAACTGATGAGGGACAACTGGTGCACAAGAAAGTTGCAGCCTTCTACAACAAGGGGCCTATGCCCTGTGCCTTGCCCAATGCCAATGAGTCAATCCCCACCACTAAAAAGCCCGCTCAGAAGCGCATCCCCAACATCAAACACATCATCCTGCTTAATCTAATGCGTGAATCAGGCAATTACAAGGCAGCCGCAGCCATTGTCAGGGTGGATCCCAAGTACGCCTCAAAGACCTTCAACAAGTTCCTCAACACAGGTCAAGTCCTTGCCGCGGAGAAATCCTTGCATGTGTCGACCATGCTCACAAAGGAGCACAAATGGGCAATCTGCCAGTGGATAACCCAAGATTGCCATCTTGAACTGGCAAATATACAGGCCATGGTCAAGTCCGCTTTTGGGGTTGAGGCCTCAATTTCCTTCTATTATCATTTGGTCAAGGGAATGTAATTTTCCTGGAAAAAACTCGGGGTATCCCCATACAATTGGAACAGCCCAGCCAATATTGAGACCCGGAGAAAATACGCAGAGGCGTATACTGCCCTAAAAGCCAAGGGGACGGTCAAATTTTACTACATCAACAAATCAGCATTTGCCTCGTCAATGCACAATGAGTATGGGTATGTCCCCAGAGGCTCCAATGACGGGATGGCTCGGCGTGCTGCAGTCCACGCCACAGCCTATTTGATGGTGGCTCTCCTCGGTCCAAAGGGGGTTGAGCTCTACCAAATGATATTGGGATCTCACAATAGCCGGTTCTTCCTATCATTCCTCCAATTGGTCCAGGAGCACCTGAGGCGCACAAGCCCGGGCTTCACCAACGTAATTGTGCTGGACAATGTTGGTCTCCACAAGGTGGCGGATATTCTTGAAGAATTTCCATCAATTGACACAAGCATTGCAGTGGGCCCACAGCAATTGGCCACGGCAAATATGCACCTTCTCTTCCTCCCCGCCTATTTGCCCTTCCTAAATCCCATTGAGGAAGTCTTTGGGTGGCTCAAGCAAGTTGTCAAGCGAGGAACCCCAACTGGGACAGAGGACCTTTTTGATTTGCTGCAGGCTGGGATCCATACCCTCCCAGCTGAGACTGTGGCCAAATTCTATGGCCACACTGATTTGTTTATCCCCGCGTGCCTTGCAAATCAGCCAATCAATTAAAGGCTTAGCTTATCCCACTTTTTTTATATATCCTCTAATTTACTAATCAAGATTCATTAACTAACATTTTATATTTAGATGTTTCCAAGCCCACAATCACATTCAGCAGCACCATCAATGAAGGTTAGTAATTTATTTATTCATAATCATTTTTATTATTGCATCCAAGGGTATCCCAAACGCTTGATAATGGATTACGCAAACACATCAATATCATTTTTGGCAAATAAATATAAAAGGCAAACTAAAAAAAATAAATGTAAATCATACAAATTAGAAGTAGATTTTATTGACATATATTATATGCTTTTATTAAAACCTTCCCTGAAATTTATTTTGTAAGTAATGTTTGCTAAAATATTATTTTATAAAATTATTAATTATAATAAAAATAATCTAAAGGGTAAATATATTTATTGGAATAGAGGATATATTAGGAGGGCCTATAATGGGTTTGGCGGTATGTACCCACCCCGCAATGGAGGTGGCGCACAACCTCCACTGCCACACCGTGGACAGTGGATACACCCTGGTTAAAATACTCCCGCCTGCTGGTGAAAGGCAGAATGGTTAGGTGGGAGTGAAGCAGCAGCTTCTCAGGCGGGGCTGCAAACCCGTAGATTCCAGCCAGGACCAGGGAGTCCTGGATAACATGGTCCACTGAGTCATATCTGGGGGAGACCTTCTTCCTGTCAAGAGCAAGCCGGGCCTTGTCAATCCCCAGAAGGACCCTGTCCAGGTCCTCCACGCTGGCGCTCATTCTGAAGTAAAACAGGATCCCCAGGTAAACCACCAAGTGAAGCCTTTGCCCTCAAAGGCATCCGTAAACTCGCATAATTTATTGTATACTGCGCTTATTTTTTTCTCATGTTTAGTTTTGCCAAAGGTAAGATCCATAGCTTCTGGGACCCCTGTCTTGTCGGCACTCCAGGCCAGCCTGAAGTCCGCCAGGAGGATTTTAGTCTTCTTCACGGCTGTTGCATCCGCAACAGCCAGTTTTTCTACTGCGCGCCCAAAGTTCTCCAGCAAGTAGGACAGGGTGTGCTCCACCAGGAAGCAGAAGCAAGCAGCCGCATAAGCCTGGCCCATCTCCGGTATATTCTTGAATGGGAGTGTTGCCAGGACGTCCCAAACAAGCTCAATGGAGTTTACACAGTAAACTCCACTGAGGTTAACTGGGTCTAGGCGGATCAGTTGAGCATTCTTGTAGGCAGTAACTGCCCACTCGGATGCCCCCTCTTCATGCGTCAGCCCAGCCAATGCCTCCCTGGACATTGGGAATGCACTGTGAATCCTATCTTTGAGCTCCCGCAAGACAGGGGGGAACAGGAAAAGCTGCTTTGCCATGTGAGTAGCAAAATTCAAGTAGAAGGTGGGGGGGAACAAAAGGAACCAGGACCCAGCGGAGTTTGCCATCAACATCTTCTAAAAAAAGGTAAGTATTTATGAATTTTTATTAAATTTATTTTCTTAGGTTACCTTCTTGGGTTTCTTCTTTGCCGGCGGCTTTGGCAGGCTTTGCCATCCTTGGCTCAAGCAGCTGTGCGGGTGTCTCAGTGTCCTCCTTGCGGGCCCTCTTGGCGGGTTTGAGATGTGCATACATCTCAGGGTCGTCTGTCCAGACAGACAGCACAGAGAGGGCAAAGGACTTTAATTGCAAGCCTTCAACCACTGTCTTCTGAATGTTGAGTAGGCGCTCTATTGTCTTCTCAGGTGTGTCCAGTATTTTGGTCATGAGTGACTTGGCGGACACCTTTTTGATTTTTGTCCCCTTCAAGGACGGCAGACTTCACCTTTTCCTTGTCCTTGCGGTCAATTTCTTTGATTTTGGCAATTGCCAAGTCAAGGTCTTTTAGAAGTTTTTCCAATTTGCTCATTGATTTTTTACTAACCTTTTCATATGTTTTTATAGCTCTTGCCCCAATAAATTCTGTATTATTTTGATACAATTGCCTCTTTGTTTATTCCTTTTTGTTTTCCCATTTACTACATTATCCCATCTTTTTACCCATTTTGTATATGTTTTACATACATCTCAATATGTGTTGTTTGCTTTGTGTGGCATTGTTTCCCTGGTTACCATATTATTTTTAGCACCAAACCATAGCCCCTTGTGAAAATATTAACAACAACTTGGTGATCAACTGAATTTGAAATAGAAAATTATAGTGTTAACTGTTTTTAGATAAAGTTGTTAATGATCCAAATTCAAAACCTTAATGATAAACTTTAATTCAATCAGGAGCCAAGTGATAAAGTGATTGTTCTGACATAAAGGGACATTCAATAATTCTTTGGTGCATGTGCGCTAATTAATATGATAGGCTGGATGTTTTGCCATTGTACACCATTGCTGCTGTGGCAAGTTGTTGATGGACTAGTGTTAACTCAGCGGCTGATCAGGCACTAGTCCATCAACAACTTGCCACAGCAACAATGGCGTACAATGGCAAAACATCCAGCCAATCATATTAATTAGTGCACATGCACCAAAGAATTATTGAATGTCCCTTTATGTCAGAACAATCACTTTATCACTCTGCTCCTGATTGGCTTAAAGTTTATCATTAAGGTTTTGAATTTGGATCAGTAACAACTTTATCTAAAAACAGTTAACACTATAATTTTCTAATTCAAATTCAGTTGATCACCAAGTTGTTGTTAATGTTTTCACAAGGGGCTATGGTTTGGTGCTAAAAATAACTGTGTTCAGGATCTAGATACACACCATAGTAAATATATGATTTTATAGAAATAAGCTGAACATAAAGAATAAAACCAACTATAAACAAAAAGAACATGAACAATTGAAATTCAAAATAAAGATAATATAAATATAAAATGTTTGGTGACAGGGGGTTTATTGAGGTGGGGGAGAGTGATGCCTAGGAGGCAGAATAACACGGGAAGGAAGACGTAGAGGCAGTGCTGGCCTGGGGGGTCTGGGATTGGGTGGGTTGGGCTTGCAGGATAGGGGTGTTGGTGGTGGGGGTGGAGGCAGGAGGATTTTGCGTGATGGCCGCCATATACCGCTTGTTGTAAACCTCATTGGTCATTGGCTGGATGGGCTGGTAAGTGGCAGTGGCCCGAGGTGGAAGGCACTTATCCTTACGTGATTGGCTACCCATTTTCACATGGAAAACCATTTGCACAAACAAGTCAGCCACCATTTGGAAAACAAAGAGAAAATTGTGATCAAGGACTCCAAGATAGAGGTTATTGAAAGCCTGAGGGCGGTGCTCCCGTAATGTGGATCCAATATTGAAGAAGACAACATCTCCCAGATGGACGTTGGCGTGGCTGGCTGGGTACACAGATGCTTGGTGCCCACGTCCCTGGATGGTCTCAAGGGTAGTGGAGCTACCCTCCATCTGGTGGCTCAAGAAAACCTGATGCTTTGAATTTGAGCTATCCCAGGAGTTGAGCAATCCACCAAGGATGTGGCCGTATGAGTACCCATTGACAAAATCAGGGTTTGTCCAATAATAGACAAAACCCTTGGCCAACACAGACAGAAATGCACCAATGAACGTCCCCTTTTTGACCTTCTTCCTTCCGTTCTTGGTGGTGGCTTTTCCCATATCACCAAAGTCATCAAAAGCTAACAATAGCTTGTAGTAGGAGATGAAAATGACATCATCTGACAGACTAGTCAGGCATAAGACCAGGGTTGATTTGATGGCAGTGTCATACAGGGAATCCTCAGCGCCATCCCATTGATTGCCGGCAAAATTGGTAAGAACCCGTATGGAAGCCACCTTCCCGTACATCCAGAGCTGCACCATGCGCTCAGACACCCAAATGCCATGGTGAGCAAGTTGCTTCCGGACCTGGGTCAAGGAAAGCTTGGGGTCCTGCTGGAGGAGGTCAAGTATAATCGGGTATGCCTCAGTTATCTGGGACTCTTGGGCCTTCTTGGGCTTCTTGGCCGCCCCAATCCAATTCCCCCTGTTCATCATGCTGTTGAATTCCTGCATGACATTAGCTCAGGTAAATTGCAATTGGTCAGCAATATGATCCCAGGACAGACCCTGCAGGTTGAGTGCCATAATTTCCTGAAGAATTTGGGCGGTGATGATTTGTCGTTTGGGGCGCTGGGCGAGGGGAGCTGAAGCCTGATTGGCTGAGGGAGGGGCAGGTTGGCTGGTGGCAGGAAGTTGTTCTAAATCAAGGTTGCCATCCTGATTGGTTGGTTGGTGGGCAGCTTGTGCAGGGGTGGGTGTGGGAGCGGGGGCAGCACTAGACGCAAAGTGACTCTCAAACAAGTCAAAGCCATATGAGTCAGGGGACAGTAACAGGTCAGCTTCCTTGTTACCCGTCTCAAAGGCTTGGGTGTAAACGGGTGCCTCCACGTTCTGAGCCTTGCCTCCATTGAAGCTGGCTTGGCTGCTGGTGCGGTTGAAGATGTTGCTATTGAAAACCATATTGAAATAAAACCTAGGATAAAATCACTAAAAGTAGAAATTTTAAAATTTAATGAATTATTTTTATTGTAATCACCATTACATATTTGGAAGGTTCTCAAAACCATTCCATACAAATCTGGAGCCATGAAAATGAATAAAATGCCTCTGTTCCTAAATTGGATTGCTGTTGATTGGCTGTTATACTGTTATTTTTCCATTTTAGGCTGCTCATACTACACATCTTGTGTGAGTTCATTTTATTTTGTGTTTGTGTAATCTTGCTTCTAGAGTACTCAGATTTTTTTCATGTTGGTCCTTCTGTCAGTATCTCATATGAATCCTGATTGGATTATAATATACTCCGGAATAGCATCCATCCATTTCACTTGTTGTGTCAGTTCATTTTGTTTGTGGGTTGAACTACACCACTTGATGTTTGATATAATTTTGTATAATGGGTGAGTGAAATTTTGTTTTTGGTTTGGCATTTCATTTATTAAGCAACAATATTTAAATTATTTGAATCCTGAATCTTGCGCAACTTGGATTTTGTTTAAATCTGAGTTCATTTTGCTTGTTGCCATAGCTTTTAAAACTACTGTAGTAAATACACCATTTTGATTTACAGCATAACAGATAGGAAAAACACTATCTCAAACAGCAGTTATGCCTGAAGCCAAAAAATATAAAACTGCTTAAAAAATCATATCTAGACTAAAAAGCTTCAGGATTCCAAATCTGCAAGAAAACTAAGGGGTCAATTAGTAGCAATAAGGCTGTGTAAAGCTGCAAAGTCAAGAAATCTAAAAAACATACATTTTCATATATACTGTTTATTAGCTATACATTATAAATTTTCATATAGTAGTATCATATACTAAAGAAAATTCAAAAATGATAAATGAAAAGAACAGGAGAAAGAAGAAGAAGAACAATAAGAAGTGGAGCTTATTAGAAAAGGGCTTAAACATTGATTGAAAGAGCAACAGAAATGGCTTGAAGATGCTCAAGCTTTCAATACTTAGGATAGTAGGCAAGGACCACCTTGAAGACTTCAGTATATCTTTTTACTGCCTTGGTTAGTTTTGGGAGTCATCCTTGTACTTGATGCCAGTCTTGAGCAGGTGGGCAAAGATTAATTGTTAGGTCTTGAGATAGATCATGATCTTGATAAACTTGCGCTTCTTAACCCTGATCCTAGTTGCAATTTAGCTATGTCACTCTTCAAGGAAAAGATGGTCTTGATCAACCCGTCTTTGACCTGCTTAAAGCAGTTCCACTAAATTGAGTCACTGACTTTTCTCATGTGGTATGCTCTTTATAAGACTCCTACCCACTGACTTTCAAAATAATCAATAAAGGGCAAAAATGCTGTATGGTTGAAAATAATGTAGGGATGATGAAGTAAAGCATCATAAAAGGCACTTTTCTTGTCTTTTCTAACTAGGGCAAGGGCAGTAAACTAGTCAAAGACATCTTTAGCCTCTTTTTTCTGTATGTTTTGATAAGCTCATGCAGATATGAGCATTTTTGAAGGCAGCAACAGATTGCCTGACAGAAGTGAAAATAGCATCCTTGAGGGAAGCTCTTGAAGACTTGGATGAAAACATTGGCATGAGCCTGATCAAAATTGATCACAAGATAAGTGTGGTAAGACAAGATTTTTGCCAGCTTTTTAGAGGTGGTGATGTCTTCTTCATGGGAGAGGTCTTCTTCTTATGCCCTATTGTCTTTTTGGGCTCCTCTTCTAATGTGTGGATGATTTCATCCAATTTGTTCCTGAGAATTGTGAGAGCACAGAAATAGGTGCCCTTCTTTTTATTGGGAAGGAAGTAAACTTCAGGGGAAGAACAAGATTGTCAAACTACCAGTAAATGTTTCAAAGCTGGATGAAGAGCTCTGGGCAGGTAGAGAAAATACCACTTGAAAGCCAGGTCTTGCACTTAAGAAAGCTGTGCAAATCTTGGGAGGTGTAAAAGCAGATTGTTCAATTTGGCATTAACACTATCACTGTAAAAGAAAAAGTGCACATAATAGAGGAAAAGTTTTGTACCTCAGTTAGGATCAACTTATTGATTGATGTAGCACTGACACGTTCAGTGCTTAGAGCATACTGCTAATCAGTGAAGTACCTCTGGAGTTTACTGCAGCACCAACAGGGGCAAGTTGGGAGTCATTAAGTTTGATAAGGGTGTTATTAACAACCTCAGTTGAGGCTTTATTCTTAGAAGTTAGGATCAACTGACAAAGGAACCAGCAGATCATCTAGTAAAAAAATCAAAATGCTCATTGCAGTTGTGTTTAACTGTTAACATCTTAAATCTGGTGATATCATAGGTGATTTCAGGATACCAGGAGTACTGTGGAGCTCCAGCAGGTGAGGTAGGAGTCAAAGCAGGTACTGGCATGGCCCACCAGATGATGGGACCTAACTTTACCAGGTAGGAAAGGGCCTTCCCAGCCACAGCCCAGGGCCCAGCCAAAAGCAAGGCAGAATCAATCAATCCTGTGAGTGCCAGATAAAGCACCCCCAGGAATTGACTACTCTGGCCAGTGGCATCAGAAATGGGTGGGGTTGAGATGGTTGGTTTGGGTGTCAGGGGTGGTTCCATGAGGACCAGGTAGGCAACATGATTGTTGTATTTCCTGTTGAAGATCAAAGGGTAAATGGTGATAGCCTTGCTTTCACAATAATTTGGTAGGGTTTCTTGGGGGCGTTTGGGCAGGTGTACCACTGCAAGTCTTCTGAGGTCCAGGATTAGTGATCAGGGTTTGGGGGATACTCAGTGAAATGCACAGGGTCAAATAAAGCGTTGGGTGGGCGGTAGTAGTCAAAGGCTTTGGTTTTGTCAACTGGAGTCTGGCTATCTATCCCTGTGGATGGATACTGACACTTTGGTGTTTGCAGATGAAAGAGTATCAAAAATAAGTATGAGAACAGATTGGTGAACCAAAGGTTCATAACAACTTTATTGGTAAGCATGGCAATACAGAACTTTTTCAGGTGCTTCTGATTTATATACTTACTCACCTGCAAGTACCTCTGGACATTCTTCTGGTGCTATTTGTGTGGCAAGGCTTGGCATCTCAGGCTCTGCTGTTTGATTGGCTGCTTCATGGTCGTTTTTAGGGTTTTCAGGGACAGTTGTTTGGCTTTTTGGTGGCCCATATTGGCTTGGCTGGTCATTGGTTATGGCAGGTTTGGCTTCAGGAGTCATGAGGTTTTCCAAATTTAATCATCATTTTTGGACTGGCTTGACAGGCATTCCTGAGGCAAAAGAACTTTATTAAAAAAGGGTTTCAATTGGGAACCCCAAATTACTTAATGGAGGATGGGCTTGAACTGGGCTTACTGGGCAGCTAAAATTAGCCTGCTCAGGCCCAGCCAAACCCACCAAGGCTTGGGCGTAGCTTTTGGGGCCCAGAACGCCCCCCACAGCTGCCACCAGGACAGGAATGGTTCCCACATCTGGATTTTGCTTTTTGAAGCAAATCCAGGCGTAGGCAAATCTCCCCACCCGCTTGCCCCGCCTGGCGGCTAGGAGCAGGTTCAATTCCTGCCTGGGGCTTTGAACTTGTTACTTTTGTAACACTACCCCCTTCTAAACCGGACTTGGCTTTCTTCTTCTACCAATACTGGCAAACAGCATCAGCTGTGTTGATAAGATGATCAGCTGGTTCCCAGGTGCTTTCCTTGGGCGGGTATTCTAGCCACTTGACGTAGTACTGTGGCTTGTGGTAGTGGGTACAATCTCTATTTATATACTCTTTTTTATGTTCAAGGGATCTCCCTACCAGGATGGGCAGAGGGGCAGTCTTCAGTTTCTGGTGGGGCAGAGAAGTTCCATCCTTTTTGAACAGCAAGGATTGGTGGAATATTTCATGTATTTTCCAGGTGTCAGGTAACTTCAGGCAGTAGGCTACTTTGCCTACTTGGCCCATGATCTGGTGGAGCCGCTTCTTCAGTGAGCTAACTTCCGGCATGAGACATTTAGGGGTATGTTCCTTGAGTTTGGATAGACCTTGTGCCCAATCTCTAGCAGTTTCCCAGGGGTTCACTTTTTTTCAGCAAAGGCTTTGTAGATCTTTACTGTGCGGTTTAGGTTTCAGGAGCAGGTCATCTGGGTTTTGTGGATGTGTTCCATCCAGGTTCTACCTACTTTGTTGGACTCCTGGTTTCCAATCTTGGGGTCCCAAGTGGGGTCAAATATGTAATTAGCTTTGAAGGGAGACTCCTCTGTGGACACATGGTTTTTGCTATTGTACACATACTGGGCCATGAATAATAGGTCTGCCCAGTTGTCTTGATAGGCATTTGCGTAGCATCAGAGATATTGTTCCAAAATCTGGTTTACCTGTTTGGTTTGGCTGTTAGTCTGGGGGTGATAGAAAGTGGAAACACATCTTTTGATTCCTAGGTCTTTCATCACTTGCGCCCAATACTGAGAGATGAACAGTGGTCCTTGGTCTGTCACTATTTCTTCTGGGGTTCCGTGTTGGGTGAGTATTTGGTCATGAAAGTGACAGACGGTTTCAGCGGTGGTGCAATGGGTAGTGGTGGGGAAAAAGTAAGCCATTTTGGTGAAACAATCAAGAATCACTAGAATTATGTTATAGTCCTTGGAGGGTGGAAGTTCAACTATGCAATCCATGGGTACCAATTTCAAGGGGCCTGAAGGGATGTCTAGGGGGCAGAAAAGACCTTCTGGTTTAGAGTGTCTTGTTTTGGTGCGCCCACATGTCTCACTGCCCTCAATGTAGTTGATAACATCTGCGTCTATCTTGGGCCACATGTCATGAATGACATTTTAATACCTGTATTGAAAACCCAAGAGTTGAACCCCAGTTCCCTGAAAGCAGATCAAACTCTCCAGGACAGTCCAGGACCCGCCAATCTGTTAAGTCACAGGCTCAAACTGTTAAATTACCCCGCAACCTGCAGGCCTACTACAGAGGATTCCCTGGATAGTTGCCAGTCTGCCACCAAACTGGTGCCAATGAAGACCCATACCTACAAAGGAGATGTAACCTGGTTAACAGAGGTTGGAGAAGGACCTACTGCCAACCTGCCAAGAGCCAATACTGAAGCTTCAAAATCAACATTGGAAGCCCTGGTATCAAACCCTGACCTTCCAAAGACTACTCAAGTCACACAAAGTGAACAGGAACCCACCCACTTGCTAAATTGCATACCCAAGTTAACAAGTTACTCTGAGACCCGTCAGTCTCCCAAGGACAATTTCCCAAATGGTCATCAGATTGACACTAACCTTGAGCCACCAAAAACCTGAACCTATGCAGAGGTTGCAGCTTGCCTTAAGGAGGTTAAAACAAAATCTATTTTTAACTTTACCAATGACCACCAGCAACTGCCAGTCTTCTGCCCAGAAGGGGTAGTACAATTGGACTACTCAGGTGACATGGTGAACAGTGGCGGCGGAACAAAGCATTGTCATTCCTATTTTCCGGAGCAGGCACAACCTGGATCTACCGCCCTCAAGACTCTAAGCCAAGAGCCATGCCCCGCCAGTGCCTTGTCTGCAAACCTGAACCCTGCAAAAATCAAAGAAGCAAAAATCCATGGTATAAAAGCCCTGGCGGTATGGTGATGACCATATTGTCATTTCTGATAATAAAGTTTTATGAACCTTTGGTTCAAACAAATCTTACCTTATCTAGTCTTAGTGATCTTCCATCTTAACTCTGGCCAAGTAGATCATCAGGCAACCCCCCTTCTGGAGACCAACCTGCCAACCCTCCCCAGGCATTATACTGTTCCCCAGGAGCCCCCTTTGGACCTGTGCATTTTACCAAATACCCACCCAACCCTGCCTACGCAGAGTATGAATTAGAGACCATCCTCATTGCCAATCACTTAGCAAGGACTAGAGAAACTGAATAAATAGGATGTGAAGGAAAGAGGATTGAGGTGCCGCCCTTATTGTTCAAAGAGTAGTACAATTATCTGCCTGCCTAGTTTGTTCCCATGACTCTGCCCTTAACCCTGCAATCCGCCACCCAATGGAGACCCCCACTGCGGCTGAGACTACTTCCACCCAACTGTCTAAGTACTCTACATTACTTTGACAGGAATGGTAGACACTATGATGCCCAATGCAGGGCCCTGGTCTTTTCTTGGGCAATACATATCCTATATTATCAAGTTAGTACCCATCCTATGTTGGGCATTACCCTCTGGCCCGGCTGTATTCTGTCCCAAGCTAACCAATGCCTCTACCTATTCCTGGCTTTCTGACACAATGTGTCATTTCCTGATATTTTAGAGGCCTGAATTTGATAATAGAATTGAAGCCAGGGATTTGAGGCTCGTGTGCCTCTCAAATCCTGGGCCATTTTTTAGTCAAAAGGCGGTTTTTCTGGCTCTGGGAGATACTTGGCAGGGGTTCCCAAGCTGTGGAGGTTTTTGCCTCTAGGATGGCCAGATGATTGTCCAGGGCTTTCTGGGCCCTGACACAGATGCAAAAAAATCAAAACCAATTAATTTATATTATTTTTTATAGATTTGGGTTCAAATATATTTTGTTTTATTTGGAGTTGGTTTTGTTTAAATCTCAACTGCTTTCACTTAAATTTCAGTTATTTTTACTAACAGATGAGTTTTTTACTTATTGTCAGAGCATTGAAAACCACTGTATAATATCAAACTTTCAGGGTTTTTATTATGTAAAAATGAACATTTTCTTCTGGCGCAAGAATGCAAAGCTTTACATTTTGAATGGAAACTTGTAGTCAGAATGATGTAAATAATATGTTGTAATTGAGATGCTGTAGCTCAAAAACACGAGGAATTTGCATTTTTATTTTAAAATAAAAAAATTCACAGTGGGGCTACCACAACCAGAACAAAGATTAAATCTTAAATATCTCAAAAACTAGCTTATACAACTGGGGCTAAAAAGTACCCATCTGTCTGGAGGAGATAAAAAATACATATATATAAGCTTTAATGAGTCTTCTCACATTTTTTACTGTAGTGATTTTCAACTTCAAGCTATACTTTTTCAAAGCAGAAAGCAAGAATAAAGTTTTGGGGATTGATATTGTTGTAACTGTGCTGTTTTAGCAGAGTTAAAATTGGGAAAAAATTTTAGAAGCTAGATAATAATCTTTATTGAGAGATAGTGATTATATAGTCATATTGAATCAAGAGTAACAGGAACATGATTGTGTTGATCACACGGCTGGATGGTGAAGGGGGTGGCTTAATCCTGGTAATGGGTCAAGCGCCAAAACAAGGTATCCACCATGAATGATCAACATCTGTTCATGTTGTTGGATTTGGTAATTTGAGTTGACTTCCTAGTCTGGCTTCAAGTGGCCAGGTAATTGGATTGCAGGTCGCAAACCTGCTTGTTCAGAACCTTGCTGGCAGGTTAAGCCTGCTGTTTTGACACCCCCTAACTGAAGAGTTGGTCTCCCCTGGGGGTAGGTTGTCAGGGAGGTTGTCAGGAGTCCGGGCGCCATACTGGACTAATTGTTGTTCTGTGGCGGGCAAGGTGGTTTTGCGTTGTTTTTGTCTTGCTTTGCAGGGTCTTAAGCAATCATGGTGTAGGGTCTTGTCTTGTTTGCGTTTCCCAAGTCCTTG
>QTSX02000507.1:0-14164 GCA_014839935.2 Entomophthora muscae
ATAACTCATCTTGATAGTGGCGTTGTAACTTGTCAGGGGACATTCCAGGTTAGTTGGGCGTCATGGCTCTTCTGGCTTGGATAGGGTTCACGTTCTGTCCTACTTGGTTTAGACTCAGGCCTTTGCATAGGGGCAGTAATTCCTCTAGGCTCAGTGTAGGCAGATGGTGCTTCAACAGGTCTGTCATGGCTGAATCAACTCCCTTTCTGAAGATAATGGCAGATAATTCATCTTCAAGTTGGGTGCGCATTTTCAGTTTAAGGAACTTGTTGATATAGGCTTGGATAGGGCGGTTTGCTTGTTGGATCTCTAACATAGAGTTCAGTGCATAGTATCTGGTGTCTTGGTCATTACCAGTGCTCATGAGTTCGGCTTTGAATTTCAAATAGTCAAGGAAAAATTCAACATCTTTGGCAGTGGCCTTCCCAAATCAATCCAGTGCATCTCCTGATAGAATGGCGGCCACCCCCAAGACTTTCTCAGTTCACTGGGGTAGGCGTTGGCGTTGGTTTGATGTGGAGGCAGAGGACTGGCATGGCTTGGCAGGCTTCTTCTAAGGTGAGTTTGCCCATCTGGGGCATATCCACCTTGGTCGTAGTCTGGTTCACTATCACATTTTGTACTTTTGATGTAGCTGGGTTCTGGGGTTCTGCATCAGGTGCAGGTTCTTTCCATTCTTTGGCAGGTTGGTTCTTCATCCATGGGAGTATCAGGGGGTTAAGTGCCTTATGGGTGTAATAAGTGATTATCACAAAAAAGAGCATACAAGTTGCCCCAAGTGTTAATAATATCTTGGGACCCAGGTTACCGTGTTTGTAAAAGATTGTCATAATGTCAGGAAGCCAGTCTTAGGTAGAGGCATTGGGCGGCTTGGGGTGAGGTGCGGCTGAGCCGCAGGTAGGGACCACCATAGAATGGGTGCTAACTTGATAATATAAGATACAGATTGCCCGAGTAAGGACCAGGGTCCAGAGTTGGGGACCACAGAATCTAGAAAACCTGTCAAAGTAATGTAGAATACTCCAAACAGTTGAGTAGAAGTGGCCTTGGCTGTGGCAGTAGTTTCCAGCAGGCGGTCTGGTTGTGGGGTTTAGAGAGGAGTCATAGGTATAAAGTAGGCAGGCAGATAATTGTACTTGTTTTTGAACAATCTTGGCGGCCTTTTGTACCACTTTCCTTTGTGTCCTATGTATTTGGTTTCTCTAGTCCTGGCCGAGGGGTCAGCAATGAGGATGGTCTCCAAGTTGTACTCTGAATAGGCTGGGTTAGGGGGTATTCAGTAAAGTGCACAGGTCCAAAGGGGGCTCCTGGGGGACGGTATAATACCTGGGGCAATTTGGCAGGTTGGTCTCAGGGGAGGGCAGTGGCCTGGTGGTCTATTTGACTGGAATTAAGATGGAAGATCACTAAGACTAGATAGGATAAGATTTGTTTGAACCAAAGGTTCATAAAACTTTATTATCAAAAATGACAATGGGGTCTTTGCCGTACTTCCAGGGTTTTTATACCCTGGGACTTTGTTTCTTTGATTTTTACAGGGTTCAGGTTTGCAGACAAGGAACTGGCGGGACGTGGGTCTTGGCTTAGGGTCTCAAGGGCAGCAGATCCAGGTGGTGCCTGCTCTGGTGAATAGAAGTGGCAATGCTTTGTTCTGATGCCACTGTTCACTATGACACCTGAGTAGTCTAATTGTACTACCCTCTCTGGGCAGCATGCTGGCAGGTCATTGGCAGAGTTGAGAATAGGGTTTGGTTTAACCTCCTTTAGGCAAGTTGCAATCTCTGCATAGGTTCAGGTCTTTGGTGGCTCAAGGTTAGCATCAATCTGATGACCATTTGGGGAATTGTCCTTGGGAGACTGGCAGGTCTCAGAGTAACTTGTTAACTCAAGTATGCAATTTAGCAAGTTGGCGGTCCCCGTCCACTTTGTGTGACTTGAGTTGTCTTTGGAGGGTCCTCTGTAGTAGGCTGGCAGAACGCGGAGTAATACACTAATTTGAGCCCGTCTCTTAACAGGTTGACGGGTCCTGGACTGGTCTGGAGGGTTGGATCTGCTTTCTGGGAACTGGGGTTCAACTCTTGGGTTTTCAAAACAAGTATTGAAATGTCATTCATGACAGTTACTATGTAATTTAATATAGAGTTTATTATTAAAAAATATGTTGACACTTGGAAATGCTGTCTATTTACTTTTGATCATCTGCCAGGGTGGATTAAACCAAATTAGAGTGGTGCAATTAAGCCTAAATTACTATGTCACCTCTATAAAGAATGTCGTAAGTGACAAAGTCAACACTTTACCTTTTTCATACTTGAATACAATAATCTTAAGAACTTTCAATATACACAATGGTAAAATATCATATTATCACTACCCAAATATTATTTTTAATAAAAGAATAAAGAACCTTGATACTTTTTTACTTATTTTCATAGGTTTTTTTATATTTTTATATGTGAGCAAAAATACACAGAAAATGGTTAATATTTTCTAACCCGCATAAATTTAATTAAGCGTACTATGTTTTTTCATAGTAAATATTCAAAAAATGTCAAAAGTGAGAATTTTGTCAAAAATAATGTCTACAATTTTTCTAATTGACAGTGAGAATTCAGCTTTTTTTACTAATTGTCACTCATAATGTTGACACTTTTCAGTTCTCACATATAAAACTTTATGTTTTACACAATGAAAACATTTGATTTTTTGATATATTGTATTTTTAACTTTTCTCTTTCATATTTATAATTTTTAAATAAAAACTATACATAAAAATAATACTTTTACATATTTCTCTTAACTTTTAACTTGTTATTTATAACTATAATGAAATAAAAAATATACAAGTATTTTTTACCTTTTCAAATGCCAATAAAAGCCATATAAAGTTTACTTTTTATATACTATGTTTTTTAATTTCAAAACAGCAGGCTCAACCCGCCAGCAAAGTTCTAAGCAAGCAGGTTTGTGACCTGCAATCTAATTAACTGGCCACTTGAGCCAGACTAGGAAGTCAACTGAAATTGCCAAGTGCAACAACATGAACAAATGATGATTGCTTACAGGGGATACCTTGTTTTGGCGCTTGATTCATTACCATGATCAAGCCACCCCCTTCATCATCTAACTGTGTGATCAACACTATCATGTTCCTGTTATCCATGATTCACAATGACTATATAATACCTATCTCTCAATAAAGATTATTATCTAGCTTCTAAATATATTTTCCCTTGTAACTCTGCTAAAACAGCACAGTTACAACATTAGTAGAACAGGTAGGTTCTGCATTCTACCTTACCTTGTAAAATTCTGCCTGTTGCCCATAATTGACACGGCCAACAAATCCTTGAAATAATTATTTCTGGCCTCCTGCTGGACTAGACCCCATATACCCCTGGTGCTGAGATACCTGATGGCTTTGTCCTGTACCATGACACAGTGATTTCACTACCCGCCTTCAACACCATGTCTGCACAAGGGTTCTTCCAGACGGCTGCCACCATTCTGCAACCAACCAACAAAAACACCATGCCCACTTATGTAGCCCAAAGACCATAAAGCGCTGCCTTGGAACATTTTGCCGGGGCCAACAACAACAACACTGCCGCATGGATCCAGTCCGCCCAGAGCAAGCTGTCCCAGAGGGAATGTCCACAGCAATTTTGGATTGCAGAAATCTCCATTCAATCAACCCACAATGCTGGCACCTGGTGTAAAAAAAGGCACAAAGAACACACCAAGAAGTTCTGGGATACCTTCAAACAAGACTTCTTGGCAAGGTTTGTGCTTAAGGACACAACACTCATGATTATATGCCAAGTAAAGAACCTAACCCAGACAGGAACTGTGAAGGAACTCACCTGCGCCTACAAGGACTCTAACTTTGTGCACCCTCTGACATGGCCTTTGACACCCCAGCCACATATCTCATGTACTATGACGCCCTTAAGTCTAACATAATGAGGCACGTGAATCTGGACCAGGTGACCAACCTGCAAAGCCTGTAATGTGAGGCAGAGAAAGCTGAACAAACATCTAACGCCCTCCATAAAGCATAAACTGGAAAATTAGAGAGTCCCAAGGATTCTCACACAGGCAGGCGCTCTACTCAACCACCCCTGGAAGCAACAGGAATAACACCAACCATAAAACCATAAGCTCAAATGGACATGGTAATGGAAACAATGGCCAGTAAAATTGTACCTTTTCCGTATCACTGCCACGCGAGGCAATCAAGATGAGGAAAAAGCCCAGGGAGAGCATCAAACAAGCCAAGCTCTTCCCACACAACTCTTGACTTGCCCAATGATGAGTACTAACCCAAGACGTGGACAAATGTCTAATGATCCAAGTACCCTTGCAGGATCCAGTACTGTACACCATTGCCAGATATTCCAATAAACTGATGTACTATCCTTTCCATTTTTGAAGCTACACAGGCTCAGCACTCCTGGACTTGGGCGCAGATCAAACCCTAGTCAACAGCAGCTTTATAGACAAGTTCAAGCTAGCCACTAATTCTTTGCAGATTAAAAGCGTGGCTTTAGCTGATGAAAATCACTCACTGTGACAAGGGAAATGCCACCTTCTTGGTCATGCTCAAGAATCTACACACCACCCTCCAAGGCCCTGTCATTGAATTTCCAAAGTTTGACATTGTACTGGGGTTGGATTGGTTACAAAAGAACAACCCCCATGTGGACTGGGTAACCTTGATATTGATCATCAAACGTGAAGGCATCAACAACCAGATATACCCTGACTAAGTGGACCAACTCCTATGCAACCACGTCTTTGTGCGCATCACATAGACCCTGGACAAAAAAAAACCCAAAGGAAATTGACTGGGACTCCTGCAAGTACAAGATCATACACTTCAAGGACCACCGGGATACCTCACACCTCAGGATTGCAAAATTGTAACCCATCATCCAGAAATCTTCAAGGAGGCTTTACCCAGTTTGCCCCCAGAGAAACACATTCAAAACTTCATCCAGCTCAAAGGAGTTGTACCCAAAGCACGTCCTATCTACAGGCTGACCCCAAACAAAGACAACACCTTACACGCCTATCTCAAGGAAGCGTTAGAGAAAGGACTTATCTGCCCCTCACAGTCTCCTTTTGGGGCCGCCATATTCTTTGTGGCTAAGAAAGATGGTACCTTATGTCTGGTCATAGACTACCGAGCCCTAAACAAAGTTACCATCAAGAATTGTTATCCACTACCACTGATTGATGACCTCTTTGACGCCTTGTGAGGAGCCAAAGTCTTCTCCAAGATTGACCTAACCACAGGCTACAACCAGATTTGTATTAAGGAGGAATATATCCCCAAAACAGTCTTCTGCACTAAATATGACTCCTACAAGTGTGTGGTGCTCAACTTTGGCATGAAAACGCCTCTTCCACCTTTGTGACCTTCATGAACAAATTGTTTGATCTGCATATAGACAAGCATGCCCTAGTCTACGTAGAAAACATGTTGTCTACAACCCCTCAGTGGAACAGCACCACAAAGACCTAGCGGCAGTCTTTGCTGCCCTGGTACAACACAAACTGTTGGCCAAGCCCTCCAAGTGCCAGGACTTCCACAAGCATTTACCCTTCCTGGGACACATAGTCTCAAAAGACAGCATCAAACCCAACAGTCAAAAGATACAGGCCATCTGCAAGATGCCACCACCCAAGGATAAGTCAGAACTCCACACCTTCTTAGGAATGGTGGCCTACGTACGCCGCTTCATACCAGACTGTGGCATCTTGACTGCCCCTCTATCCGCCATAACTGGCGCCAAATCTAAGTTTGTGTGAACCCCCAATGTGACCTCTGTTTTAGACGCCTCAAGGAGAAGCTCACAACAGCTCCTATCCTACAATACCCCAAATGTGATGGGGAATATCAAATGGAAGCCAATACCTCAGATGCATCCATTGGGGGAGTACTACAAGTCAATAATAATGATGGTGACTTTCTGCCTGTAGCTTATGAATCCCAAAAGTTGACAGACAGCAAGTGTCAATACCCTATCAATGACAAGAAACTGCTGGATATTGTACACTGCCTAGTCAAATGGCGTTGTTATCTAGAACAGCAGGAAGAATTCACAGCATTGACTGACCACAAGTTGCTCATATACTTCAAAACCCAAGAAAATCTATCTTGCTGCCAAGCCTGCTTGATGGAGCTCTTGGAGAGATTCAATATTGCCGTGAATTTTGGTATTAAGATATCTCACTATGATATGCTTAATACTAATTTGATCCATATATGCAATAGCATTGATGCTATCAATTCGGGCTTAGCCAATATATAGCCTATCAATGTTATTGCACCATCACACTCTTCATGCAAAACTACCCTAGAAAGGCTTATTCTACTTTGATCTAACCTTCAGTACTTCCAGAGATACAACAGTGTTTGTGATTCTATTACTGGATAATAATACATTATTCCTCTTATCAAGCTCCAAACCAGTGCCTGCCTTGTTGAGCTCATATCTCTGAAACTAGGGACTTGAACTTTATTCTGAGACTTATAAAGTGTCACCTTATCTCTGTAGATCCCTCACATGATATACTAGGATCAATAGAACCTTTTCTGAATGTTCACTTGACTATTCATGTTGCCCTCTGTTCATCCTGAAGATGGAATGAGTGACTATATAATCCCATCATTCATTTTCTTAATAAATAAGCTTTATTCATGTATCTATTATAAGTCTTTCTTTAATGGTCAACCAGTCCTAGGACGACAGGGTTAGGCTCTATTCTTGCAGAGATTCCTGCTCCATAGGCCTTGGGTAAGTCTGAAATTACAACAAATATACTCATACAGTACAAACCTGGTCCAGAACTTGCCATGGCGGATGCCCTCTTGTGCCTGTATGTCTGTGCCACATGAGGAGAAAAATGGGCCCAACCCATATTGGCCCCTCTTGGTACTACAGAAAAAAGACAAGGGTTTCCCTCCAGGTACAACTGACATAACAAAAGAAACAGTCATCAAAAACAAACACCCTTTTGCTGACGTGTACAGGACCTTGCACAGAAAAATGTCTGGTGGTACTACCATCCCTTATATCCCCACGCACCAGCAAGTGGACACCATCCTACAATATCACAGAGACCTAGGACACACTAAGAGTCAAAACCTATAAAAATTCCTCAAACACAAGGCCTGGTGGCCAACCCTCTATTGTGACGTTCCAGAAGTCCTAGATCAATGTGAATTATGCAAGAAATTCGCTAAAAGCAAAGCCCCTCCAAAATCA
The DNA here is from genome assembly GCA_014839935.2 of Entomophthora muscae. Lineage (NCBI taxonomy): Eukaryota > Fungi > Entomophthoromycota > Entomophthoromycetes > Entomophthorales > Entomophthoraceae > Entomophthora > Entomophthora muscae. The sequence goes on from QTSX02000507.1 coordinate 7,275, forward strand.
GTACTACTCATCTGCACACAACTACCCTTCAAGGGGTGGGCCTTTGACGCCATTAGCCCCATGCCAGATGAAACACAATGATAAGAAATACATCATCACCACCATTGACTTTACTACAAGATGGCCAGTAGCCCAAGCAGTTAAGGTGCACACTGGCAATGATGTACAACAATTCATAGGAAGAGAAATAATCAGCAAGTTCAGAATTCCAGAACTCCTGATAACTGATAGAGGGAAAGAATTGACCTCCAAAAACACCAACATATACCTTGCTAAAAATGGGGTTAAACATACCGTGAAAACACCATACTACCTACAGGCTAATGGACGTGTAGAGCAGTTTAATAGCAGCCTTGTGCAAGCCTTAGCCAAACTCACCGCCAGGAGACCTGAAGACTGGTATAAGCAGCTATTGACTACACTACTTGTGTGCCAAACCCAAGTGAACAGATCCACCAAAAAAGCCTGTTTGAGTTGGTATACGTCACACAGTCAAATATCATTCAAGCATTGACAGGACCTAAACTAGAAATTCCAAGTAAAGTCCCTCACGCTCAGACCCTCACGTTATAGAGGCTAACAGAAAACAAACAGTAAAAGAAAAAATGTCTGCAAAAAACCTTTGTCCCCATCTGCAATAGACATGAAGTTGGGGAACAAAGTTTGGGTCATGAACGTTGATAAAAGAAAACTACAACCCAATAAATTAGATCCAGCAATTATTCTAAAGGTAAACAAAAATAACACTTACCTTGTGCAAGGACTAAGGAAGCGCAAACAAGACAAAACCTACAATATGATCACCTGAAACCCTGCAAAGCAAGACAAAAACAACGCAAAACCGCCCTACCTGCCACAGAACAACAGTTAGTCCAGTATGGCGCCGGGCTCCTGACAATCTCCCCAAAGACCTACCCCCAGAGGAGGCCAACCTTCAGTTGGGGGGGTGTCAAAACAGCAGGCTTGACCCGCCAGCAAGGTTCTGAGCAAGCAGGTTTGTGACCTGCAATCCAATTACCCGGCCACTTGAAGCCAGACTAGGAAGTCAACTCAAATTACCAAATCCAACAACATGAGCAGATTATGATCCTTTAAATTGTATACCTTGTTTTGGCGCTAGACTCATATCCAGAATCAGGTCACCCCCTTCACCATCCCACCGTGTGATCAACGCTATCATGTTCCTGTTATCCATGATTCACAATGACAATATAACCACTATATCTCAATAAAGATTATTATCTAGTTTCTAAATATTTCTTCCCTTGTAACTCTTCTAAAATAGCACAGTTATAACATTAAATTGTTTGTTTGTCTTTTCCAATATATTGCTTTATTTTAAACTCTTTTACTTATTATTTTAGGACAAGAACACCTCTAAGCAGCCCAAAGGAACCAAGCGTCCCTCTAAGCCCACCAAAGCCACCAAGAAGAAGCCTGCCTCATCAAAGAAGGACACTCCCAAGCTCTACCCTGAGCCATCTCCTGAGAAGAGCCCTGCTCACTTCACTGGGGAAGAGAAAACTGATGGTTCAGTTACTGACCACAGTTCCTATGACTCTGCTTCAGACAAGGAGCCTACCAAGAAAAGACGCCAGGCCAATAAGTCCCCTCCAAAGGATAAGTCACCTGCACATGAGGAGCACCAAGATAAGCCTCATTCTGCTTTTTCCCTCACCACCAAACTCCCTCCCTTCAAGTTCATCTGGAGATGATACAAAGACTCGCCCCAATTACTTCCCTGGCTTCTGCCATGCTCCTGCTGGCCCATGGGACCCTCTTTTGGCCCACAACATCTGCAATGTTGAGGGAAGTTTAAGGTTTCTTTGACCTTACCAAAGTTTTCCCCCATCATGAGTATCAAAGGCAGGCCAGTCATGGTGGCTAATGGTTACATCTTCATCTGCAATAACGCCAACCAGGGCTTAAAGAGCCAGCACTATACCTATGAGGACCGCTCCTGCCCAGTGCGGCTAAATACTGAGGGCTGGGACCTGGTACTGACCATTAAGAGTGAGCATACATGCATAATGCCCAACACAACCATTGCCTGACTTCTCAAATGGTATCTGGTGCAGATTATGCCCACATCAAAGGACCTTTCCCTGTCCCAGCTGGCCGTTCTTGTGTGCAAGTACCTCTCCCCCATCAACCTCAAGAGGGTGCCAACCCACACCCAGTTGGTCAAGTTTGTGAGTGATAGGAGCCAAGCCTCAAGCCCCCTGGCCAAGAGTGCTACCACAATTGAAGACCTGGTACTTTCTGATGCCCTCAAGGAAACTGAGGATAGAGAGATGTTCCTTCTCCATGACAATAGGCAGGAATTGGAGAATAGGATCATTGATGACGCCACAACCCAAAACCTGGAGCAGCTGAACACTGCTATCACCTGGCTGTGCAACAGCACATTTGCAACCTGCCCAACCCTTTTTTCAAGCAGCTTTGGGTCTTGAATAGGCAATTTGATGAGCAGGTTATCCCCCTTGTTTTCTTTCTCCTGCCTGATGCCAAGACAGAGGTCTATCCCAGAGCATTTAAAATTGTCTGAGATACTTTGAGCTCCCTTCTCACCAACAAGTTTCCCCCTCTCACTCACGCCACAAGGGCAAATCCCTCCTCTGCTGAGAAGGATGAGTTCACCCTAGCTGCAGAGCAGCTAGCTCATGCACGCTCACTTGGGTCAAAGGTAATAATAATGGACTTTGAGCAAGCTCAGTTCAGAGCCTTTGAGGCCACCTTCAATGGGGAAGTCCAGGGCTTCTTCTTCTATTTTAGGCAGGCCCTCATCAAAAACCTCAAGAGCAAGAAGGAGCTTTTTGACAAGTATCTTAATGATGGTAAAGGGAAGTGCCACTTTGCCATTGCCAAGTTTGCTGCCTTGGCTTTTGTGCGGCCAGAGCATACTGGGATTGGCTTTGAGGCCCTCCTGGAGGACGCCTATATCAAGAAGCACTCCCCCATCTTCAAAGGCTACCTGGATTACTTTGAGCAGCAATGGGTAGGCAAGAAGGTGACTGCTTGGAGAGAAAAGCAAGGCCACTTCCCCTTGGAATTGCCAGAGCGCAAGCCTCAAAGGGGAAATGAAGACCACCTCCAGCCTGGAAGTGTGGCACAAGCACCTGAAGGTGAAGTTTGGGTCAAACTCCAAATACAACAAGTTTTTCCAGAAGCTACAGGAGGAGCTGGCCCGGACTGCTTCCAAGTTTTACAACCTGGCTAACTAGGTGGCTCCCAAGAAGAGAAAGTCCAAGGAGCAGGAATACAAGGAGGATGTTCAGAAGGTGGTGAAGAAGAAGTAACAGGGTGGCAGAAATCAAAAAATACCTTGAAGATGTAGCAACTGTTCTTATTGGTGGCTTTAATTAGCCCAATAGTATTGCTTTACTTTGCCTGTATATTTTTTACTTTTAAATTTAAATGTTTACCTTATTTTTTTGGATATTACTAATATTTTTAGGTATAAATGGTAAGTTTCAGATACAGTTTCAATGTGGTTCAGTAAGAAATGTCTTATATTTTGTTAATTTATCTTTAAGAAATGAGATTTTTTCAGTTATGCTTCAATATAAAGTATAAAAATTAAAATTAGAATTTTCTTATATTTGCAGTTATTACACTATATTAAATATCTTTATTTTGATTCATTGGTATTTAAATCTTTATGGGAATAAAAAATAATTTTATAATAAAGAGTGTAATTTACATAGTAAAATGAATAATACTTTCTTATATCTCCTTATTCTTATTGCTTACAGTAAATTATTTTTGTTTTTTGAACTCTCTGGGGACGTTTTGGTATAATAAAGTATTTTAAAATATATATTTTATATTAAAACGTTCAGGGTAAAGTGTGCCTTTACTTAAAAAAGTATCAACATCCAGGAGACAACATTATGTAAAACCAGGTTATCACTTTATTATAGTGTTGACATGGCCACTGTCAACATTTTTAGTGTCAACATAGGCGCTGTTACCACCTGGACCTTGGTCACCTGCATAGACAAAGCAGTCAGGTTAGCAAACAACAGCTGCACAGTCTCCTTATGAGTCCGGTCCAAAAATTCTGGGCCTAACTGAGGCTTTTTGTGGCTTAGGGAATCAGGAAAGTATAGCTACAGGAATGATTTTTCAGGTAGTTTGTAGGATATATGAGAGTCTACAATCACTTGTGAGTCTGGAGAGATGGTGATAGCTGCAGGGGCAAGAAGAGGCACACCTTCATCTGAAGGATAGGAATGATTAGGGGAACACATATTGGAAGAATGAGTCCTGTACTTGAGCAAGAAGATACTTGTAGGGTACTCAAGCACACAAGTCTTAACATGTTACTCTGGGAGGCACAGAGGTTCTTCAAAAATTAAAGGGACCTTGTATCCTAAGAGCAATGGATACACATATCAAAGGTTTACAATTTCATTGTACTCATGGAGGAACTATGTACCAACCAGGAGATTTAGCTTTCATTTTCTAGGAAAACACCAGGGGACACAATAAGAAGCTTCCCAAACCTCATTGGAAGGGCAGAGTAGGCATCAATGGCTTGGGTTTGAGCCATTCCAGCGGTACCATATGATTGAGTGTATTTGAAGTCAGGGGCCAGCTTAAGCTTCTTCATTAGCTTGGATGATAACGCATTGACTGAAGAGCCTGTGTTCAAGATAGCCTTGATCTTAACCTTTTAGATCAATAATTCCACATGGGTAGTATCTTTCCCAAAGGGGGGAGCAAACCAACCAGAACGTCCTGTGCAGCTTCCAACTCCTTATCCCATTTGCTAGCATGTACCGTAACACAGGAATCTTCTTATATACAGTCTGTAGTGGGAGAGATACAGTCACATTTTGAACAAGAGCTTGAGCTAGCTTGGCTTCTTCCTCAGAAGAGTCAACCAAGACAGGAGTTTAATGGGCTTGAGCTAGGTAAGAGCGAGTCACTATGGACTTCACCACCACTTCCTGAGTACCTGAAAGTAAAGCTGTCTTGCCAGAGCAAAGCTTGTATGGTACAGGGATGGTTTCTGGGACAGCCAGAACAGAATATCCATAACTATCAGAATCTTCACTATCAGAATCTTCAGGATCAGAATCACTGGAGAGATTGTGAAATAGATGAAGGATAGTTGGGCCAGAGGAAGAGGAAGCTTCCTCATCAGACAGAGGATCAGGGGGAGACGGGGGAGATTGGTCAGCAGAGAGTATCTCTGTTTCTAAGCTGACCTCTCTTTTCCTGCCTGTTCCTTGGGATCACAACCTTCCACTCAAGGATTAGTGCAAGTACACAAGTGGTGCTAATTTGGCCACAGTTATGGCAGCTTTGCCTCTTAGCTTGTCCATCAGCACCCAGGGTCATTATGTGTGGCATACAAGAGATAATCCCAGCATTATTGGCTTTATTCTCACGCACCACTGTACTTCCATGTGTCAAATGCATGCCTTGAAAGAGCATCTTAATACTCTTCATGGAAGTGAGTAAAGCTTTGTGTGCCTTAAAGTGTAGGCATATAAGCTGGTTCACCTTCAATGCATTTGAACAAGCCATGTATGTTTCCCAAGGAGTTAACTGATGACAGGTGATTAACTGTTGTCCTTGAATATAGAAAAAAATCAGCAAATTCAGCCATGGTTCCCTTGGGCTTAAAGGTAATGTGCATAAATACATCTTTATTGACTTCCAATCTGGATACTCCTCCAAATTCCTCAATCAAGAGGTGTTTCATGTCCTCCCAAGTGACAATGAAAGGGAGCTCAGGGATCACAACTTCTTGACATGTAGGATGCAGGCAGGTAAGAATATGCTCCTTCTTAATCTTATTAGTGGTCCTACACATTGCAGTCTCATAGATTGTCAGAAAAGCAGCAATGGTAGAGGTTTTAGGGTCAAAAATCTGTTTAAGAAAGGCTTATAGCTGGGGTTGATGGACAATGAAGTGGATTGACTGTTATCATCTGGGTTTAGAACGTTGATGTGGGGATTGCCCTCAAACTCAGATTTGGCAGCAGGTTTTCTAGCCCAAAGAATTCAAAGGCTCTCCTATAGGGTGTCTAAAGTAGAGCTGTTTTGTCCAGTGACATCCCTAGCGGTAGTGGCAGCAGCTCCAAATTCATCAATCTTAATCTGTTGAGCCACTAGGGTGCCAAAAATCTATTGAGCGCAAGTGGTCAGGGAATTGGTTTGAGCAATCAAAGGGTTAACTTGTTAATTCATTGTATCTTTCAAGCAAGAGAGATTTGTACCTCCCTGTTATGTTTGGCTTCAGGGGACAACATCCTGAAGGACACGGCAGGAAATCTTTATTACAAAAGATTTGAGGTTCAAAGCTAGCCTTGGGTTAGCCTTCAGGGCAAAATTAAGGACTTTTACCTTAATTTCCTGGAAAACAAGATGTAAAAGTCCTTTTGGCAGAAAGGACAGGAAAAGCTTGAAGATTATAAAAGCCAACACAGATGTGGATAAACTTGTCTTTATTAGGAGTAATGATTCTACTTTAAATAGTTGACAAGAGGCAATGATCACTCAATAGGAAGACAGAGTGGTGGAGGGGATCACACTGGGGTGAAGTCATACCAGGATCAACCACAGACAGGTAAAACAATCCAGAATGGGTGGATATTGAACCAGACCCATTTGCAGAAGGCAAGGAATTTCCAAGCTTGAAGGAAAACCAGTCAAATCTTTGCAACTATCAATATTTGAAGGGCAAATCAAAATAGCATTAATAGTGCAATTTACGACATCTCCCCCCTCAAGATTGGACGGAGGGAGTTGATACTTGAGAAGGAATTTGGAGTGGACGCAGGCAAAGGGACAGCCAGACAATAGGAGCTTCACAGTGTACTCAACGCCCTTCTTGAAGGTAACCTCACAGGGCCCAACCCAGAGGGAATCCAGCT
>QTSX02000508.1:0-14107 GCA_014839935.2 Entomophthora muscae
CATCATGATGGTGATTGCATGCAACTTAATAAATGCTACTACTTATCTGATTTTATATGCACTGTGGTATCAAATCACCTAGATGGGCTTAATTAGCTGCCTTTTTTTAAGTAATGGCATCTGTCAGAATATTCCTAATACTAGTCAAATTTCTAAAATTATTCCAACTTGGAACACAAAGGAATTTTTGTCCTAAAGATCTCCAGTATCATCAGAATTTTTCATTCCTGAATCAGAGCAAAATGGAATGATTAAAGTCCAAACAGAATTTTATCTGAGCAGGAATAATTTATCATCTGGCAGGCACCTGCTGAGGCTGTGCAGGTGTTGCCACACCAGTCCTCCTGTCAGCCACCTTCCAGCCTGCCTCATCTGTAATCCAGGCACTCCACAAGCCAGCCAGCCTTGCCTGCCAGCCTCCCAGAGCCCAGTCCCCACTCCCTTCCAGCCAAAATTCCACTTAGGGGAGAGCAATCAAATAAGTCCTTTTTTAAAAGGCTAAAAAATAGGAGGAAAACCCATGCAGTCCAGAACAACCTGTAATCTAATTCCAAGACATTGACCATCCATCCTGGCCCTAACCAATGAGAATCTGGGACCCAGACCACGTGATTGGGCCAGACCTGCCAAACTCTGCCATCCAAGTTAAAAATAAGTCATGAATAATCCATGAACCCTTTTCCCCTCCTGGCCATAGACCAGTCAGATCCATTGACCCCAGCCAGGAATTGCCAATCCAGCCAGATAGTAGGTGGACAAAAGTTTGACCCTATTCAAATTGCCCACAATTCCAATCTTCACCACCTGTGACTTTTGGGATCCCCCATTCTCTTTTTCACTCCCACTTGCAAAACTTCTGCAGTGGGAGATACTATCAATAAAGGATCCCCTATTGGTGATAGGTTGTGCTATCATTAAGAGAATACTCCCTCAATTATATCAGTTTAATCTTACTACTTAGCAACTAGATTACCTATACAAACCTTAATCCCAACCCAGTGAAGATGAACCACCTCATTTTCAGAGCTGTGTTCACAGATTGCCTTGGGATTGGAGGTTACCAGCCTGGTCCCTGCCACCTTTGATTCATTACCAGATGGGCCTGTCCAAAACTACTTTGAAGAACCAGCACAACTCAATTCTTCACACGGTGGTCCCTGGCCTCCCTGGTGTTATCCCACTCCACCCCTGTCTGTTGCCTGTACAACTCCACCTACTACATCTTTGAGTTTGGTCATCTGCCTCAAGACAAGACTTTGAGGGGTTGATCAACTGGTGGATGAGTACAGTGAGAATTGGACCCACTTTTCCGAGTTCAGTGTCATACAGGGGCTCCCCAATCAACAATTGATACCATTGTTGGTACCACATTTGAGTTCTCAGTTGCCCTTGGGATCTGATTGCACCTGTGTGGGATCTGGTGCTTGACCTCAGACAGCCTGAACCTATCTTTCTATTTCTAGTGAAGTTAGGCCAACACACAAAAACTAGCCCTGAAGCGAAGGGCAGCTCAAAAGAGACTACCCTCAAGAAAACAAATTCCTGTTTTACTGGGGCACACAGCCCATTTATGACGTCACTCCAGAGAGATCCATCAACACCTTAATAGGCATCTCCTCCATTTTCATAGGCACACAACAGCCTTGCCTAAACAGGCAAAATCCCTCAGTTCACACTGTTCTTTGTACTAGTAGGGCTCACAGCTAAAGGTTCATTCCAGAAGGTCTCCAAGAAGGTGACAGTTTGTTACTACCTCTAACACCTGCTACATCCTGATTCATTTTTGCTGGAGGCTTTGGCTGGTACAACACCCCCAAGGCAAAGTCTTTTGTTGTATGATGACCATATATCCCATTGTCACAGCTCTGATAGGGTTTCAGCTTTCTACAACCTCCTGCCATACTTGTTACAGATAGTACCCACCACTTTGGTATTAAAATAGCCTATTTGGCTAATCTAGCCTCAATTTTAGTATTGATAGATTATAGATGATATAGATAAAGAGATGTAACTCATTAAGATAAACTTGACATCTGGGACATGCAATAGATGGGGCACTTCTTAGGACCCAACAAATGTGCTGGGCAGAAATGCACATGTAAGTGTGTGAACCAGAGCCACCAGCAGTAAACAAAGGTCTCTCTACCTGGACTACTTGTCTGTCCTGGGTGCTATTGAAAATGGTTAGAAGGATGTCAATTGATAAGATGTAGCAATCAAAATAAGCTTAGGCCCAGCATTTCATTGGCTAAAGCCATCATTTTTAACTTTGTTTTAAATTAATTAGCTGATCAGCCAATTATTTTGAAAGTGCTAAACTTTTGTGGTGTTTGGTGATTTATGTGGCCAGGAATATGCATCATCAAATTTGCTGCCAAGGTTCTTATTTAAAATATATGAGAATGTTAAGGTTTCAGGTAAACTTACCCTGGGTATGTATACCCCAGGTTAAGGAGGAAAGAAGGAAGAAAGATCTTAACTATCAAAATCAATAATTAAGAATGTCTATGGTGAAGATAGGAGGTTTCCTTTTATCCATTATGCAAAGTAAAATCTAACTTTAAGGTTTGGATTTTTACAGGATACAGCTGATAACAAAGAAGGGTGGCTTAAAACTGACCGCTAATTGGCTGATTAGTATAAAAACAGGAGCATCTTATAATAACAGGCTTGTGAAGTGCAATTGAAGCTCCACTGAAGCAATGGTTATTGATTGTAAAATCAAATGGTACTGATATATAGGACTATTGGTTGAGGAACAGATAGGATGAATGTTAACCAGGTACATCAGCTACTGATTTGTGGTATTTGGTTTGTTGGCTGAGGGAAGGAAGATATCCCATCAATTGGTTTTTCTGTTAATTGATTTTCTAATTAAACTTGGTCCAGCTATAATTTTTACCTTGCAACAATAAAAAAATCAAAAATACAAAGTAAAAGAAACTTTTCCTATAAAAAGTTATTTCTGAAACTTTCAATATTCTTTTTTATTTTATATCAGGTAAACTTAATTTAATTGGCTTTTAAAAAGACAAAGATTTAAAATTAAAACTCTAAAATGAAAACACTGGTTGTGTGAAGAGTAGCTTTTATTAGTAAATCAGTTATATTCAAATGTTTGATTAATTTTAGAGTCAAAAAGTTTATTCTATGAAGAAAATTATAGCGGATCACATTTGACTGGAGAATTACAGAAAATAATTGCCAGGATATTTTCCTGCCCTGTTATTGGGGTAGGGGATACAAATACTTTCTGGTGCTCCTTTAAGACAGGTCAAAATTGTCTTCAAAATCAAAATAATAGCTAGTATCCCCATTAAAGAGATTACATATTTGAAGCAAAATAACAAGGAGGGTTCTTAATCAAGGTTTATTTGGTAGCATTTGTTTCTCTTGGGTGCTTTATTAGATGGAATGTGGTTTAGAGGCAATTGTTGGGAAGTTATACCCCTGTGTTGAAACAGCAGGGTCACCGCCAACAAGGTTCTAACTAAGCAGGGTTGTGACCTGAATCTGACTTCCCAGTGACCTGTAACCAAATAAAGAAGTTAAATTTTGAATTCCCAGAATCAGCAACATGAACAAGAAATGATCCCATAAAGTGGATGACTTGATTTGGCGCTTACTCTCATTGTCAGATCAAGCTACCCCTTCACCATCCAATCAATTGATCTACATAATCATGTTCCTCTTATGATTATTTAGTGCACTATATAATTACTATATCTAATTAAAGATAATTATTTAGTTTCCAAATATTTCTTTTCCCTATAACTCGCTAAAAAGCACAGTTACAAATAATTGTAGGTTTATTTGAAGATTAGTACAAGGGGGAGGTGATGGGTAGGAGTACTGGCTCTGTAAGCACATCTGGAACAGCTGGGTGAGGTGGCAGGAGTCAGACCTCTTGGAGAAGAGGCAGTACATTTGGGCTGCTTTGTGGATCTGACTAGATCTTGGAGAAACAAGGTAAGTGTTAGAAATAATAGTAAAAGAAAATTAAAGAACTATCAAAAGGCATACACAGGGTGAGAGATAAAATAAAATTCCAAAGAAGAAATTAGACAAATGAAGCTAATAGAAAAGGAAGGACAGTTCAATTGATAGAGCCTTAAGGATGTTAGGTCCAGCATAACCTCTTAGGCTAAAGCAGGTAGACATAACTGAAGGTGGAAAATAAAAATGTGAGAAAAGATTGAAAGAGGTAGAGGGAGGGATGGGCCATAGCAGAAGTAAAGTAGATCTTTTGTTTAAAAATATCTGCTGGGAGTTAACCACCTAGCCGGCAAAAAGTGCTAAGTTGGCATCATTGGCTGGCAGAAAAGAGCTGAAATCTCACTGCCAAGTAAAGAAGGCTGATCCCCAATGGCCATATTTCCTGGAGTTGATCAAGTTTTTCAAGAAAAGCTATGCACTTTGTGTATAAACCTTGCTGGGATTAACAACAGCTTTGAAGGTCAAGCAAAGGCAGGGGTTTAACATGCAAAAATAAAAATAAAAAACATATGTTAAAAGGGTAAATGGGCTGAAAGGTGTTCATTAGGGGCAGCGTCATGCTGATAAGGACAGGGTTAAGTTTATTGCCATCTTGGGTTGTTAAAAAGTCAGTGGTTTCTTCTTCACTAGCCAACTGAAGTAAGGTGCCAGCTTGGTGGTGTCCATTATAATCCATAGGATATGATTTAATTTAATCTTGGTTCCAAGTGTATGATTTGTTAAATTGCATTCTGATTATGTGGTGGTTGAATAATCTAAAGCAGAGGGAGTCAAATCTGTTTTTGATCAACCATGGGCAAAATACCAATAAACAAGGCTTGGATCTATGTGGTGCAGATTGGCATAGCAATCCAGATTGACTCAAATGCAATTGGTGTAACTGATTGGCTGATATATTACTAAATCAAATCCAGTGGTTTTTGGGAGACTGTTTTACAACTATTTATAATAATAGTAGTAGTAATAATAAATAATCAAATCTGATGTCAAAACATCAGGATCAATCTGCCAGTAAGGTTCTGACAAAGCAGGTTTTGTGACATGCAATCTGACTTTTTTGTGATCCCAAACAAGGAAGTCGACTGAATTCCCAAAAATAACAACATGAACAAACAATGATCCTATTTTGGTAGATGACTTGATTTGGCTCCTGACCCTAACTAGGAACAAGCCACCCCCTTCACCATCCAACTGAATGATCTACATAATCATGTTCCTCTCTAAGATGATTCACAGCAACTATATAATTCCTATCTCTAAATAAATATAATTATCTAGTTTTCAATATTTTCCCTCTCTGTAACTCTTCTAAAACAGCACATTTACAACATTGGTAGCAGAAGTAGGTTTCCCATCCCACTTTATCCCTTAAAATTCCACCTGTTGTCTGTACTTACTGCAGTCAACAAATCTACAAAATAATCATGTCTGGCCTCCCTGTAGACTGGACGCCTTATACACTGGGTACAAAAGTACCAGAAGGGTTTGTGTTGTATAAAAACTTAGTGATACCGGTTTCTGCCTTCAATTCTCTATCAGCACAAGGATTATTCCAAGCTACTACCATCACTCCTTATGTGACAGACAAAAGTATCATGCTTGCCCATGTAGCCTAACACCTGTGCAGTGCTGCCTTGGAGTCATTTGCTGGAGCCAATGATAACAACGCCACAGCATGGATTCAATCTGCCCAGAGTAAACTAGCACAGATGAAATGCCTGCAACAGTTCTGGATTGCAGAGATCTCCATCCAATTGACACACAATGCTGAATCCTGGTGCAAAAAGTGGCATGAAGACCATACTAAGAAAGACTGGGATACCTTCAAGCAGGACTTCTTAGCAAGATTTGTAATGAAGGACACCACTCTTATGGTCATACGCCAAGTAAAGAACCTAACCCAGACTGGCACAGTGAAGGAGCTCACCTGCATGTACAAAGAGCTCTGTCTACAAGCACCTTCTGACATAGCATTTGAAAATCTAGCCATGCAACTCATGTACTACAACACACTCAAGCCGCACTTAATGAGACACATCAACCTGGGCCTAGTAAGCAATCTGCAGAGTCTCTAATGTGAGGCAGAGAGGGCAGAGCAGACGTCAAATGCCCTCCACAAGGCTCAGGCTGGAAAAAAGAGAGACCCAAAGACTCTCACCCAGCCAGGCTGCTTGAGTCAACCACCCCCTGGGAACAACAGCAGCAACTCAAACCATAAACCCACAGGCTTCAATGGACACAGAAACAGGAACAAAAGTCAGTCAAACTGTACTCACTTCAGGGTTAGTACTGTGTAGGACAATCAGGATGAGGGAAAAGCCCAGGGAGATCATTAAGCAAGCCAAGATCTTCCTTCCAAACTCCTGCCTTGCCCAACAACAAGTACCTCCCCAAAGAAGTAGACCATGCCCAATGATCCAGGTACCCTTGGAGGACCCAGTAATCTACACCATAGTCAGACATCCTAATAAATTGATGTTTTACCCTTTCTGCTTTCAAAGTTACACCAGCTCAGCACTCCTAGACTAGTGTAAAGTTCTGAGCCCAGCATTAGATCTGGACAGGGATATATTTCCCAGACCATCAAAAAAGGAGCACCACATGCAGGCAAAGCCTCTCCAAAACCTAGAGGACTTGGCCCACACTGTGGATGGGCGTTTTGTACTAGCCTTCACAGCCAAAACCCCTTACTGCTTCTCTGGAGTTCCCTCCAACTGCAGATGAGACTTTGATCCAGCTAGATTGTTTGCTTTCTTGGTGTCATCCTGTCTTGAAACAATTGGCAGGACAACAAGAAAATGCAGGCCATATTGTACAGGGGTTGGCTAACCTGCAGCCTGGGAAAATTGGGGATAAAATTCCACATATCAGTGGAATCCCAGTCAAGCAATTCCTCTGGCCCAGGAGTTCCTTGGCCTAAAGTAATTGGTTCTGGGAGCATATCAGTGGTGACGTCAAAGGAAGGCACTTAGGGGTAATGTTCACCCTGAGTCCCTGGAATGCACCTAGCCAACTGGGTGGCTGTTCCTTATACCTGGGTCTGCTGCTCCTATTTTCTTGGGCCCAGAACATGGGAAGATTAGGCTGTTACTTTTAACTGGCTCCCCTTTTGTTGCTTTCCAAAACCCCTCTTTTAAACTCCCAGCACTATCACCCCCTATGCATATAATGGAAGCAAGGGCTATCAGGTCCCTTACTTACCAATTCCAATTACTAAATAAAACACCTGATTTTGCAAATTTATTTGTAATTTTAAAATTTTATTAAGTAATAAAGAATATTGTCCTGCCTCCTGCCGTTGTACCTCCTCCTGCTTTCCTCTGGTCTGCCTGCCCACCAGCCCAGCTGCCTGTCTGCCCATGTTTTTTTGTTTAGATTTGATCTAAGAAGATCTGAACTTGGTTCAAACCCTTGGAATTGCCCTAGAGCTTGCAGACCGTCTGCCTGGAAGTTTTGGTTAAAAACCTTGTCTGAAACAATGTTATCTCCTTTGTGTAAGGTATTCATGGTGACTATGGTACCCATCTTCCTTTTGTTCTAGACCACAATCCCAGGTATTTTGAATAGACTTTACTTGGTTGCCTTAAATTCTATTCTCAACCCTGGTCTGCTCTCCAATGCCTTCTGTCATTTAACCCAGGTTCCCACCATCCTTACTACACTTGTATAGTTATCTTAATCAGGTCCTTATCCTGAGGACCTTTTATCCTGTCCAGAATCAGGTACTGATGAACCCCATTCCTTGGACTTGCACAACATTGAACTTACAACAGTCTCAAGTCACTCCCTCCCCACACCAAGTTTTTACTGTGGATCCAGATATCCCTTCCACCCGGGATTGTTCTCTGTGGTTGCTTATTTGTGCTTTGGTCATGGCCTTAGACGCCTATTTTCCTCCCTTTTCTTGGCTGACCTCTTTGAGCAGTCATTCCAGTCCTGAACTAGATGGCATCCTGGTGGTTGATACCAACAGGATGGGAGCCAGACTTTGTTAGTCTAGCCCCCTCTCTTACAACTCGGGTGCAGATTGTACACTTTTCAACAGCAACTTTGTGGACAAGTTCAAGTTAATCACTAATCCTTTGCAGATTAAGAACATGGTTTTAGATGATGAACATCAAATTTCTGTGACACAAGAGACTGCCCCTTTCTCTGTTATGCTAGAGAACCTGCACTCCACCATTCAGGGACCCATAATTGACTCCCCCAAACTCAACATTGTACTTGGACTGAACTGGCAACAAAAGAATAACCCCCACATAGACTGGGTAACTTCAGTATTATCCATCAAGCGTGAAGGAGTACACCACCAGATTTACCCTGAATCTGTGGACCAACTCTTGCAAGATCACGTCTTTGTACGCATCACAGAGACACATGAACAACAGGGCAACCTCAAAACAATTAACTGGGACTCCTGCCAATACAAGGTCATACACTTCAAGGACCACCAGAACACAACCACTCTCCAAGACCAGGAAATTGTGAGCCGTCACCCTGAGATTTTCAAGGAAGCCTTACCAGGATTGCCTCCAGAAAAACACATACAACACGCCATTCAGCTCAAGGGAGCAGTACCTAAGGCACAGCCTATATACCAACTCATCCCAAATGAAGACAACACCTTACACACATATCTTAAGGAAGCATTGGAGAAAGGACTAATCCACCCATCTCAATCTCCCTTTGGTGCTGCTGTATTCTTTGTGGCAAAGAAGGACAGGTCCCTTAGACTTGGCACTGATTACCAAGCGCTGAATGAAATAACCGTCAAAAATTGCTACCTGCTCCCACTTATTGACAATCTCTTTGATGCCTTGGGCAGGGAAACCGTCTTCTCCAAGATTGATCTGATGGTAGGCTATAACCAGATCCAAATAAAGGAAGAGGATGTACTCAAGACAGCCTTCTGCAACAAGCATGGTTTGTACAAGTGGGTTGTGCTCAACTTTGGGATGACAAACACACCCTTGACCTTTGACACCTTCATGAATGAGGTCTTCACACCTCACATCAGCAAACACGCACTGGTATACCTAGACAACATAATTGTGTATAGCCCCTGAGTAGAAAAACGTCACTGAGACTTGAAAGCTGTCTTTAAACCCCTGGTACAGTACAAACTATTGGCTGAACCATCCAAATGTCAGTTCTTCTGCAAAAAGCTACCATTGCTTGGGCAATTAGTATCAAAAGATGGCACCAAACCTGATGAACAGAAGATTCAGGTCATCTGTAAGATGCCGCCTCTCAAGGACAGATTGGAACTTTCTACCTTCTTGGGGATGATAGCCTACATCTGAAGGCTTATACCCAAATGTGGTGTTCTGACGGCTCCCCTATCTGCAATAAAAGGGATAAAATCCAAGTTTGTATGGACTCCACAATAAGACCTCTGTTTCTGCTGCCTCAAAGAGAAATTGACTTCTGCCCCATCTTATAATACCACCAAACAAGATGGGGACTATCAGATGAAAACTGGCGCCTCAGATGCTTCCATTGGAGGTGTACTTAGAATCAAAACAGATAAGGGTGAATTCATCCCCATGGCCTAAAAGTCCTGAAAGTTAACTGATGGAAAGTACCGCTACCCAATCTACAATAAGGAGCTGCTGGCCATTGTACATTGCCTCATAAAACGGCGCTGCCACCTTGAGTGCCAGGAAGAATTCACTGCCCTAACCGGCCATATGACCCCCATTTACTTCAAACCCAAGGCCAACTTGTCCAGGCGCCAAGCACGCTGGATGGAGTTCCTGGAAAGATCCAACATGAAACTTTAATATAAACCAGAGAACAAGTTGGTCATGGCCAACACTCTTTCCTGATTGTACATCTGAGCCACAAGAGGCAAAAACAGGCTTGACCCTGGCTGGCCCCTCCTAGTACTCCAAACCAAGGATGAAGGGTTCCTACCAGGTACCACTGACATCACCAAGAAAGCTGTCATCAAAAATGAGCACCCCTTCACTGACGTATACAGCACCAAATGTTGTAACATGGACTATGGTGTGTGGTATTCTCTTAACTTGGTTTACAACGGTTTATACTTTTCCCTAAACTAAGCGCTTATTAACCGTCTATCCCAGTATGAGTGATATGTACATTGCGTAAAATCAATCTTTTATTAATAATACAAGGGAAGAGTTATATAGGGGATTGGAAATAATGTTTAGCCACTGATGTTATGATAATGCTTCAATATCAGATCATATTAGCATCCAGCCCATCAATTTCTATGACTGTTTGATGGGCTAAACAACCCTCTAAGGTTATGACCTGTTGATCCACTGAGCCGAATATTCATCCTTGCTATAGGTATATTTGGAGCCTCAAACTAGAGCCTAAATAATGGCAGGTACATTGACATCAGTAATGACTAGTTTACACTAACCACCTTACAACAATCCTCCATCAAAAAATGGCCAACAAAAGCACTATCCCGTACAACCCCACTCATCAAAGAGTCGGCACCATTCTCTGTTACCATCAAGACCTAGGCCATACAAAAAGCCAAAATCTCTACAGACCCCTAAAGCATAAAGCATAGTGGCCAACCCTATATCAAGATGTACAGGAGGTCCTTGAACAATGCAAAGTATGGGAAAGTTTGCAACAAGGGATACCCCACCAGAATCTGTGATCAATTTGCTCCCAGCTACCCTTGAAGGCGTGGGCCCTTGAAATTGTCGGGCTGATGCTGGGAAGCGCAACAACAAAAAATGCATCCTCACTGCCACCAACTTTGCCGCTTGCTGGCCGGTAGCCCAGGCAGCAAAGGCACATACTGGCAACCATGTTCAAGGGTTCATGGTGAAGGAAATAATTAGCCAGCTTGGTAAGCCCAAACTGTTATCACAGATGGAGGCAAAGAATTGACCTCAGAAAGCACTAACTTCTACCTCACAAAGAATGGAGTTAAACACACTGCAATAACACCCTACCACCATCAGGCCAATGGTTGGGTTGAGGGGTTAAATGGCAGCCTAGTAAAAGCTATTGCCAAGCTCACCACTGGACAACCTGGGGACTGGGCCAAACAATTACTAACTGCACTCCTGGTATGGTGTACCTTGGTGAACAGATCCACTGGGAAGAGCCCTTTTGTGCTGGTATACAGCACACAACCAAACATTATCCAAGCCCTCACCGGACCAAAGCTAGAACAACCCAAGAAAGTTCCCCCCTGTTCAGCACCCAAGTAGTGCAAGCCAACAATAGCCAGCTCAAAAAGGAAGAAAGAGGTCTTTGATACAGCTTGGTCTTCATCCACACCTGGCACAAAGTTGAAGACAAAGTCTGGGTAATGAAAGCAGATAAAAGCAAGCAACAACTAATAAAGTGGGCCCGCCATTATATTCAAGGTAGACAAAAACAACACTTACCTGGTACAAGGACTTGGTAAATGTAAACAAGACAAAGTCCTTCATCACAATCAATTACCACCTTGCAAAGCCCAACAGAAGCAACAAGAAACTGCACTACCCACAACCAAACAACAACTAGTCCAGTACAGCTCCCGGGCCCCCAATGACCTCCCTCCAGATGAGGCTGACCTTCAGCTGGGGGTGTCAAAACAGCAGGATCAATCCACCAGCAAGGTTCTGATTAAGCGGGGTTGTGACCCACAATCTGATTTTCCTGTGACCTGGTCCCAAACAAGGAAGTTGACTTGAATTCCCAAAAACAACAACATGAACAAACAATGATCCCATATGGTAGATGACTTGATTTGGGGCCTGACCCTTTACTAGGACAAGCCACCCCCTTCACCATCCAACTGAATGATCTACATGATCATTTCCCTCTTAAGATGATCCGCAGCAACTATATGATCCATATCTCCAAATAAAGATAATCATCTAGCTTCCAATATTCTTCCCCTTTGTAACTCTGCTAAAACAGCACAGCTACGGCAATAAATAAGTGTGGATATGTTTCTATTGAAAGAATTGGGGTTGGGTTTAAAAAAGTGCCAACCTGGCTAATTTTACTTTTAGAGACTTGAGTGATACTGGGGTTGATCTTTATCATTGAATCATGTATAGATAAGATCTCGGATCGGTGGTTAGGCAATCGGGACCATCAGCGAGAGTTGATCTGGAGTAGGGTTGATCTTGGTTCGCACTTGCAGATTCCTGGGGAAATACGTACGGAGATGGCTTACGCGTAAGTTAGTTTAGGGATCGCTGCGGTGGTGGCCAACTTCACCGCAGTTGGCGGGGTAAACATAATCTTTGGATAAAAATCAGTATAGACTACCAGGGTTCAGTTGACTGAGGGGCTATGGGATCCTTATCCAGAATGTCGTTATTCAGTTTATCTTCTTTTTATATTAGCTAGTAAATGTCTTGTATTATATAGAGAATTGCTATTGTATCTTTGTAAAATTTATATCGGTTGATGTCAATTGATTTTAATGAAATGTTGCGATAGCTGTTAGGGGTTATAGAGTGTGGCTTGGTTTCCATACTTGGATGATCCATTTGGGTTCACTTACAGCATGTGGGTAATCTTTAACGTTGCTCAGATACAAGGATTTAGATTGGAGATTTAAAAGATGTATATTCTAAATAGTGCATAGGAACAGTATTAAGATTTTTAATCGGATTTGTTCTTCTTGAAAGGGGCAGGGAAAGTACGGACAAGGAAGGAGTTGGGAAATGTGCTGGCACGGCCAATAGCCAGGACCACTTGTACGTTGGCGGAGCGAGCAAAGTCAATGTAGCAGTGGCCCAAGGTTGTAGAGTTTGTATGCTCTACACGCAAGTTGAGGTAGGGGGCTTTGGATGGAGTAACAAAGTCCAAGGCAATGGCAACAGCCAACGGGTCAAACATCTCGGCCTGGTTGGGGTGGGCGGGTGAACGGAATTCTCGGGAGAGGATGGCGTGTGAGAAGGTGGCAAGTGGAGTTTGGGAGATGGGTTTCAAGTGGAGGTTTAACGCATCAGCAGTTAGTTGGGTGGAGTGGGTGACATCGAGGGGGACAAGGATGACATGGATGGGCAGGGAAAGCGTGGCTTGGAAGACAATATCGGCAGCAAGCGGGTCAACGAGCATGTTGAATTCAGCATAGGAGTTCATGTTGCCAGGAACATTGATGGCGCCGCCCATCACTACAATCCTCTTGACGCGGGAAACTGCTGTAGGGTTTTTGCGGATGGCCAAGGCAATGTTGGTCAGAGGTCCCAGAGCAATAATGGTGAGGGATTTATTAGATGCCCGCTTTAATTGGTGGATGATTTCGTCGGCAGCAATCAAGTGGCTGGCAATGAAACGGGAAGTGGTGTTTGCACGAAAGTGAGCAGTTCGATTAACATTGAGGCGTGTTTGCCAAAAGGGGTCTACCAGCTCGGGGTGGGATTCAGTCACTCCTCCGAGTCCGTCATCGCCCATGGGATCATATCCCGGGCCATCCAGCGGCTGCGAGGCACCTACTGCTATCCGTGGAGTGGACTTGTTGTAAAGGTCACTTCCTAAAGCCTGGCTCTGGAGATCCAAAGTGTGTAGCAATGTAAACATGTTTCGTGCGACGGTATCAAGCTTTACATTGCCATGTGTCAATGTAATTGCGTGAATGTTGGCTTGAGCAAACGCCATCAGCAGTCCCAAGGCATCATCAACGCCAATATCGGTATCAATCAAGACATTACTCGATACAAGAGTTACAGCGTAGCACAATATCTTGATGTTCATGTGGGAGCCTATTCCTTGTGATTCAATCCCTTCTTTATCATTGGGTATATGAGAAGCCACAAAGTATATAGTCTCATCAGTTGAAATTAGGACCAATCAAAGCAACCCCTATTTAACAACATAATTGTTTGTAGATAGGCCTATCAGTTGGAATATAAATACTGCAGCTGCTTTAACTGAAATACAACTTTTTTAAACATACGCTAGTGATAACTAGAGTTTGAATTGACTAACAAATCAAAAATAATGTTAGCATGTCCAATAGGAGAAGAGCATTATGATGCCCTGTTGGAAAAAATACAGTTGTAATTTAGCACCACATAATAGAAAACACGGTTCCCTACATGGCTCCACAAGTTCAAATACACCAACCATAAATACTGAACCAACTTCTTGGATCATATGTTAAAATCAT
>QTSX02000509.1:0-13979 GCA_014839935.2 Entomophthora muscae
AAAACACTCAACTTGGCTAGTACCTGCTAGAAAACAACTCTATTAAATCAGGCAGCAGCCGTCAAGACAAAGCCCCCTCCTGATTTACCAGAGTAACCTCTTAAGGGGGTGTCAAGGAGCTGGATGTACTGATATTCTGGTTGTTGCTGAAATAATTAACATCCAGTCATTGCCTGGTTTGGTGCCAATTCAATATACAGTTTTACATACCAGAAATTTCAACCAAGCAATATCACATGACTTGTCCAAGTATCCAGCAACTTGAATCCATTCTGCACATGACCACCCTTATCTTTGGTCCAACTTAAATCCCCGCCACAGTGCAAGCTTTATAAGTCTAAAGTATAATCCAATAAAATATACTTCTTGTCTTCTTAATTCCATATTCAAAGCTTCCCCAAAGTCGCTCCTTATTAGTTGCTCTATTTTTGTTTTATTTTAGCCCTTCTGCTGGACCTCATCTGAACCCCAATAGGATTATAATATGTTTTGGAGCATCCCCAATCTATTTCAATTGTACTACCAAGTCATTTGGTTTGTATTTTGGACTACACTGTTTGATTATGGCATAATTTTATATTTTTTGTTAGCATTATTATATTTCTTGTTTTTGCCGTAACTGTGCTGTTTTTAGCAGAGTTACAAGGGGAAAATAATTGGAAACTAGATAACATTCTTTATTGAGATACAGAAGTTATATAGTTGTTGTGAATTGGGATAGTAGGAACATGATTGTGAAGATCCCTTGGTTGGATGGTTAGGGGGTGGCTTGATCCTTGTAATCAGTCAAGTGCTAAACCAAGCTCTCCACTGTACAGGGATTATCATTTGGTTGCATTGCTGGATTTGGAAATTTGAGTCAACTTCTGCATTTGGCTTTGGGTCACTGGGAAGTCAAATTGCAGGTCACAAACCTGTTTAGTTAGAACCTTTCCGGGGGTCAACCCTGTTGTTTTTGACATTTTTCACTTTTCCAGTTCACTGAAAATCCTCAAATTGTTCATAGTCTGAAACTTGTCCAGCTTGGAGCTTGCTAAAATGTGAGTCAATTCCGTTTAAACCTGAGTTATTTTTGCTTAGTGCCATAGCTTTGAAAACTGTTGTATGGGTTGAGCCCTGGGATATCGGGGAGGGGGTTTGACTTTTTGCTAGTCATTTGTGGATCAGTGGCTTTGGATGTGATTATGTTTTCCTGGCAATTGATGGGTCACAATAAACATATTACATGGATTTCCCTTGATATTGCTAAAAGAAATTTTACCACCTATGTTTTTTATTTAAAGGTTTTATCTTCTCTGAGAAAACATTTTTTATCTTTAAAGATATAAAGACACATTAAAAGTAGTTTTTAATGGTTGTGATACATAGTGATAGTACTATCAAAGTGGTGTTTGTTTGGGTTGATCGGTTGGTGAAGTTTTGGATTGATATCTTACTTTATGCCCAGATAATAGGGGAAAGACTCACATGTACTACTGAAATTTATATTGATAATGGGTTCTAAACAGTGTATTTCTGTATCATCTTTTGTGATGCCATTCTTTAATATTTTATAAGTGATCTGGTATTAAAAACCTTGTTTGGATAACCTGTATGCTATTTCTTCATGGTAATGTTTTTGGGATAGCGTTTTTTGAGATGCTGTATAGGAACAGCTATGAAAAATGGCTAATCCTTTGCTTTTCAGGCTTCTTTAATTTCGATCATTCAACCTGCATCTCTATTTTGAAATTTTGAAACCGTTCAGGATTTGATCTTTCAAGCTGGCATTTTTGGGATGGTGGTGAACCGAGTAAAGCTTGGCACCAGTACTTCCTCTTCGGTTTGAAATTTAAGTCGATGCTTATAGAGATTAATTCAGTTTAAAATATTATTTTTAATTTAAAATTATTCAGTTTAATGCTTCAGAGCCTTTTCCTAGACGCATACGAAACAGCCATCAGGATGGTTTTCACTTTAGAGATGGTCTATGCGTAGACCGTGCTTAATCTAGATTTGACAGTTACACTTGGCAACCTATTTATTAAAATTTATCAGCTGATTATAGGTAAATGATGTGGTTTACCAAATACTATTTGTTTTTTAAAAAGCGATTTTTGCCTTAGAGGTGGTTAATGGTTCGCTTTATCGATGGATGAAGTCATATAGATTGGGAACTTTAGGAGCTGTTGCATCTTTCGACAAGCCAAACGGTGATTGGAGGCCGTTTCAAAATATTTTAGAAGCTGTAGTATAAGAAGGATTGGTTTGATAGATTAAAGTCGTTATAAACTTTTAAGTGGTTGAAATGATATTTGATCATTAAATAAGGCAGATGGATTATTAGAAAATGGGTGGAACTTCGTTTGAATAAAAAATGAAAGAAACTTAATGTGCGCAGTTGGAATATAGGCTGTTCCTTTATGGGCATGTGAAGTTGAGATGGCAAAGAAGGATTGAGCGAGTTTAAACAGTCTGGGCAATGATTTCTTGGAATGTGGGGGAACTCCTTGATTAAATAGACGAGTATCTTCATCATGGAGTTATGAGGATTTTGATTGCTGCCTTGACACATGTGTGTCTGGGGGCCCTTACCGGCAAACAGCCCATCTCCACCCATTACTACGACACCTTGGCAGAATATCTAGACACAAATCCTGTCTTTTGCGGCATCTTGGGTTCACACCTAAACATCTCCCGGATCACTGCCGTCCAAGGGCTGACCCAGGACCAGTGCGGCACCTGCCTCCGGATTGCTGGCGGCGGCCATGAGGTTTACGTCATGGCCGTCGATAAAGGGGGTGTCGGCCTTGATTTGAACAGGGACAGCTTCATGTTTCTATTCGGGGAGGACACAGGGATGTTTGAAGCTACCTGGGAACCAGTAGATTCAGCCAACTGCACTGGTATTGTCAAGGGCGGAAAGTATGATCTACCAGCCATTCCAAAGCCACCACCTCCCAGCAATCCAAGTAGCCCATATTCAAACAAAGCACCGCCTTGTGGTTGGTCACGCTGTTCTGGCCCTAGCCAATTCAACATTTGCCACCAGGGCGTTGTCTTCTCCACGAGCTGCCCCGTTGACACGCGCTGCAGAGAAAGAGGCGGCGTTGCGCAGTGCATATAACAGGTTATGGCTCATATGAGGCGTATGCATTAAAATCTAAAATAATAGTAACTAAATATATTTTAATCTTTTTTAACTGTAGCCTAGTAATATAAGTATGATTCCCAGAATATATAGATCTCACCGGGAGTGTGTTTGATTACGGATCAGTTTAAAATGACTTTGGCCCCTGATCCTAGCCCCGAGCAGTTATTGATCAGCAGCTTGTATAAGCTCAGTCGGCTGCTTTGCAACCAGGCCTTCACATTTTCCATTGTATCAAATATAAATCCTACACTAATTTACACTTTCTTAAACTGGCGTCATTAAAAGTTTTGCCGAAAGTGATTTTCAACTTTATGAATTTGATGCAGGGGTTGCTGTTAACGTTAATTTTGATGACCATGCTACAATTCTCTTTCTAGGCGATGGACATGAAAAATTAGAAAATTGAGCTGGTATTGAGGAAGAAAATGAGTTACTTAAGGGGGAAACGGGCAAGTGTGCAGGGGTATCCAAACTGTCAAACGGCTGAATTATTCACTCCATTCATAATTCCCTTTTACAGCAATCCGTGATATATTCAATATAAGCATTAGCCTGGGAATATATCTTATTATAAATCAGGTATCTAATATCAAATACACTTTTTAATAAATAATCTTTTTATAAAAAAATCAAAGCAATTTTAAATATATACGATTTTAAATTTACTTAAAAAATAAAAAATCTTAGATTGGTCATTTAATATTTATTGAAAGGTTCATCAAGCCTTCGAGAATGACAACCATCAGAATTCAACCCGTCCAAATGTAATATCCTCCATATCGACAAATCTACAAATTATTTTACCTATGTTTTTTAACTTTTCACTTGAAACTTTAAAGTGAAACTCAACTTAAGCTTTTGACATTAGTACCACTTGTTTAAGCTAAAAAAATAATCCTAAAAATAAAAATGATAAATAATTTTTTGGGATTTATCAACATGAGGGAAGTTACATTCTGATTGTTCGAATGCTGAGTTGCCTTAAGAACCTGTGAATTAAAGAATATTATATGAAGCGAATAAATCATCTTTTGAGCCTATGATAAAGTGGTTGCTTATTTAAATAATACGAACAACGTATCAATTGCCCTGCTTATGGACACACTTATAACAAATATCTCTGACCAATCTTTTTTTAATATGGCTTAGCTTTCTCTTGCTGTTCTTTGTGCAACAACTGTATAAAAAAGATGGTTTTTAAAATAAATCTATAATCAATTATGAACAATTTCAAATCTTTTGTGGGGCTTTCCCTAGGAGTTTTTAACTGTCATAGAATCCAAGCCATATACAGTAGTTTTAAAAGCTATGGCAACAAGCAAAAACAATCCAGATTTAAATGAAATGAACTCAGATTTAAATGAAATTAAAAATAAATGAATTTATATTGATTTACAATAGATTTGGGTTCATTTTAATTTTGCTTAAATCTGAATTAATTTTGTTTGTTGCCATAGATTTTAAACCTATTGTATATTTACTGATATTGCTTCATATTAAAACTATATCCATCCCCCCTTTTTAAACCTTGCTGATCAAAAAGGTAGATAAAGCCTTTGAAATATTTTATAAATTATCAGCCCACACATTGTTTTCCATATAATAGCCTACCATGAAATTTATAATATAGTATTAGTCTTACTATGTATAAATGTTTCTTAAAGCTATTCCCAATGTTTTACATTTTAAGTTGAGTTGATAATAAAACCTTGAGTTAAAGTTCTGTTTAACCTAATCAGCAATTAATCTAGTATCAAGTTAGTCCAAACATTGCACTGGTTTGAATCTGTTAAGATGAGCAAGATTCACTCCGCCTAGAGTAAGGTCCAATTACAGTAGCTTTAAACCTGTTAAGATAAATAAAATAATTGCAGTGTTGCAACCAAGATTAATCCCCTGCCCACTAATATGTCTCCTGACACTTAGGGAGTGCTCAAAGAGAGACACCATAACGTAACTAACAGTATAGAAAATCATTTGGGCAATGTCAAATTAAGGACATTCTCTCCAAATTAGAAGTGATGCCATTTCAACACTCTGATCTCTTGCTTAATATATTTCTAGCCCAAAACCTTTATCAAACCCGCCATAGTACCACTACCTGCTGGATCTGTGGCTTCCCAATACAGTATGTTAACTAAGCTATTCTCCAATAAAAGAGGATATTATTTCTATTATTATTCTTTCTATTGGATTGTTGTCTTCCCCAACCTAAATAATGGTCTATAATTGGTTCAGTTGCAACAAAAGCGCACATTTATGACCAAAAAGAATCAATATGAAAGTTCTAACCCCAATGTGTAATAGATGGTAGAGCTGACCAAATTTAGAGGTACTATTGTCAAAACTGCATGGACAACCTCCCAGCAAGGCTTCACGCAAAAGACACATATTCCCTCAATTTGACTCTCATGGCATGTGAAGCCAAAAGCGGGGTCAACTCAAATCATCAACCAGGAAAACACAAACTGCCAATAATAATTATCCAGAACAAACTCAAATTAGCCCCCAACTTGTTAATAGAATCAAGCCACCCCCTACCCATCCAAACAACTGATCATCAGGTATCTTGCTCCTGCTAATGGCTTCACCAAAACTTTATCATCTCCCATATCACAATAAAGACATTTTCTAATTTCCAATTGTCAAAACAGCAGGCTTGACCTGCCAGCAATGTTCTGAGTAAGCAGGTTTGTGACCCGCAATCTGATTATCCAGTCACTTGGAGCCAGACTAGGAAGTTGCTCAAATTTCCAAATCCAACAACATGAACAAATGATGTTCCCTTACAGTGGATACCTTTTTGGCGCTTGACTCATTACTAGGATCAAGCCACTCCTTAACTATCCTATCATGTAATCTACACAATTATTTTTGTGTTATCCATGACTCACATTAACTATATAATCACTATCTCTCAATAAAGAATATTATCTAAATTCTAAATATTTTTTCTCTTGTAACTCTGCTAAAACAGCACAGTTACGACATTGGTAGCACAGGTAGGTTCTCCATCCTACCTTATCTTGTAAAATTCCACCTGTTGTCTGTACTTGCTGCTGCCAAAAAATACTTGATAGAATCATGTCTGGTCTCCCAGCAGACTGGACAATGTACGCACCTGGTGCTGAGATACCTGATGGGTTCATCCTCTACAAAAACACAGTGATGCCACTCCCCATGTTCAATGCCCTGTTAGCACAAGGGTTCTTCCAGACTCCCTCTACTATGCCTTATGCAACTGATGAAAATACCATGCCAGCCTACATAGCCCAAAGACTTTGAAGTGCTTCCCTGGAATCCTTTTCTGGGGCCAACAACAACAACACTGCTGCATGGATCCAATCTGCCCAAAGCAAACTGGTCCAAATGGAATGCCTGCAGGGATTCTGGATTGCAGATATCTCCATCCAACTGACTTGTGACACTGGCACCTGTGCAACAAGTGGCATGAAAAACACACCAAAAAGGACTGGGATACCTTCAATCAAGACTTCTTGGCAAGGTTTGTGCTGAAGGACACTACACTCATGATCATACACTAAGTAAAGAACCTAAACCATACAGGCACTGTAAAGGAACTTACCCGCGCCTACAAGGAACTCCAACTACGCAAACCCTCTGACATGGCTTTTGTCACCCCAGCCACACACCTCATGTACTACAACACACTCAAGTTGCATGTAATAAGACACATGAACCTGGATCAAGTGGCCAATCTACAGAGTCTTTATTGCAAAGCAGAGAAAGAAGAACAAATGTCCAACACTCTCCACAAGGCGCAAACTGGAAAACAAGAGAGACCCAAAGACTCTCACCCAGCCGGGCGTTCTAATTGATCACCCCTTGGGAACAACAGAAGTGGACAAACCATAAACCCGCAGTTTCAAATGGACATGGAAATGGGAACAATGGCCAGTCAAATTGTACCCATTTCCTTATCACTGCCACACAAGGTAACTAAGACAAGGGAAAAGTCCAGGGAGAGCATTAAGCAAGCCAAGCTCTCCCTGCACAACTCCTGACTTGCCCAATGATGAATACCAACCTGAGGACTTGGACCAGTGTCCAATGATCCAAGTGTCCTCAGAGGACCTGGTGCTTTACACCATTGCCAGACATCCCAATAAACTGATGTCTTGCCCTTTCTGCTTTTGAAGTTACACAGGCTCAGCACTCCTAGACTCAGGCACAGATTGAACCCTAGTCAACAGAAGCTTTGTGGACAAGTTCAAGCTAGCCACTAATCCTTTGCAGATTAAAAACGTGGTTTTAGCTGATGAACGTCAGATTGCCATGACAAGGGAAGCTGCCCCCTTCTCCGTCATACTTGAGAACCTGCACTTTACCATCCAAGGCCCCGTCATTGACTTTCCAAAGCTTGACATTGTACTGGGTTTGGACTGGTTGCAAAAGAACAACCCCCACATAGACTGGGCAACCTCGGTATTGACCATCAAACGCAAAGGCGTCAAACATCAGATCTACCCTGACTCAGTGGACCAACTCCTACACAACCACGTCTTTGTGCGCATTACAGAGAACCTGGACAAAAGAGAAAACCTTGAGGCAATTGACTAGGACTCCTGCAAGTACAAGATCATACATTTCAAAGACCACCAGGATACCACTATGCCTCAGGATTGCAAAATTGTAGCCCGCCACCCAGAAATCTTTAAGAAGGCTTTACCCAAGTTTCCTCCGGAAAAGCATATCCAACACTCCATCCAGCTCAAGGGAGCTGTACACAAGGCGCAGTCCATCTATTGCCTGACCCCAAACAAAGACAATGCCCTACGTGCCTACCTCAAAGAGGCCTTGGAGAAAGGACCTATTTGTCCCTCACAATCTCCCTTTGGGGCCGCCGTATTCTTTGTGGCCAAGAAGGATGGCACCCTGCGCCTAGTCACAGATTACCAAGCCCTAAATTAAGTTATCATCAAGAATTTTTACCCACTGCCGCTCATTGACAACCTCTTTGACCCCCTGGGCGGTGCCACAGTCTTCCCCAAGATTGACCTGACTGCAGGCTACAACTAAATCTGTATTAAAGAGTAAGATATCCCCAAAACGGCCTTTCACACCAAGTACAGCTCATACAAGTGTGTGGTGCTCAATTTTGGCATGACAAACGCCCCGTCAACCTTTGTGATCTTCATGAACAAGGTGTTTGCCCCTCACATAGGCAAGCACACCTTAGTCTACCTGGACAACATTATTGTCTATAGCCCCTCAGTAGAGCAGCACTGCAAAGACCTGGAGGCAGTCTTTGTTACCCTGGCACAACACAAGCTGCTAGCCAACCCCTTCAAATGCCAGTTCTTTTTCAAGCAACTGCCTTTTCTAGGACACATAGTCTCAAAAGACGGCATTAAGCCCAACAGTCAGAAGATACAGGCCATCTGTAAAATGCCACCACCCAAAGAGAAGTTGGAACTCTGCACGTTCCTAGGAATGGTGGCCTATGTATGCTGTTTTATACCTGACTTTGGTGTCCTGACTGCACCCCTGTCAACCATAACTGGCGTCAAATCCAAGTTTGTATAGACCCCCAATGTGACCTTTGCTTTATGCGCCTCCTGGAAAATTTCACAACAGCACCTATCCTGAAGTACCCAAACATGATGGGGAGTACCAAATGGAAACAGACACCTCAGATGCATTCATTGGGGGAGTGCTACAAATCAAAAACAATAGTGGTGACTTCCTGCCTGTAGCCTACAAATCACAGAAACTGACAGACGGCAAGTGTTGATACCTTATACACAACAAGGAGTTATTGGCAATTATACACTGTCTAGTCAAATGATGTTGCTATCTAGAACAACAGGAATAATTCACAATGTTGACCAACCACAAGTCACTCATATATTTCAAACTTTTAATCAAACCTATCCTGCCGTCAGGCCTACTGGAGGAAATCTTGGAGATATTCAACATGCTCATACAATACAAGCCTGGTCCAGAACTTGCCATGGCGGACGCACTCTCACACCTGTACTTCTGAGCCACAAGGGGATAGAATGGACTTGACCCAGACTGGCCCCTCTTGGTACTTTTTGACAAATGACAAAGGTTTTCCCCCCTGGCACTACAGACATAACAAAGGAAATAGTCATTAAGAATGAGCACTTATTTGCAGACAAATATGGAACCTTACATCAAAAAATGTCCAACAGAACCACCATCCATTATGTTCTCACACATCAGCAGGTTGACACCATCCTATGTTACCATAGAGACCTAGGGCACATAAAAAGTTGCAACCTCTACAAATTCCTTAAGCACAAATCATGGTGGCCAACCCTGTACCAAGACGTTCAGGAAGT
Organism: Entomophthora muscae; assembly: GCA_014839935.2. Classification (NCBI taxonomy): domain Eukaryota; kingdom Fungi; phylum Entomophthoromycota; class Entomophthoromycetes; order Entomophthorales; family Entomophthoraceae; genus Entomophthora; species Entomophthora muscae. The sequence continues at coordinate 9,463 of QTSX02000509.1, forward strand.
CTTGGACCAATGCAGAGTATGTGAGAAATTTTCAAAAAGCAAAACCCCACCTAAGTCAGTACTACCTATTTGCACACAACTGCCCTTCAAGGTGTGGGCCCTAGACATTTTGGGTCCCCTGCCAGCAAAGCATAATGAGAAGAAGTACATCATTACCGCAATAGACTTTGCCACGGGATGGCCAGTGGCACAAGCAGTGAAAACACATACTGGCAACAATGTGCGGCAATTTATAGGGAAGGAAATCATCAGCAAGTTTGGAAAGCCAGAATTCCTGATAACATACAGAGGCAAATAATCAACCTCTGAAGATACCAACATATACCTTGCTAAAAATAAGGTCAAACATACTGTGACAACACCATACCACCCACAGGCCAATAGATGTGTAGAGCAGCTTAATGGCATCCTTGTGCAAGCCTTAGCCAAACTCACTGCAGGGAGACCTGAAGACTGGTATAAGCAGCTATTGACTGCACTAATTGTGTGCTAAACTTGGGTGAACAGATCCACCAGGAAACCCCTTTTGAGTTGGTATATGGCACACAGCCCAATATCATTCAAGCATTGTCAGGAGCCAAACTGAAAATCCCAAGCAAAATCCCCCCTCACTCAGATCCCCAGGTCATAGAGTTCAATAGCAATCAAACAGAAAGAGAAAACAAGTATCTACAAAAGACATTTGTCCCCATCTAAAACAGACACAAGGTTGGTGAGAAATTTTGGGTCATGAACATCAACAAAAGTAAACTACAACCCAAGAAAGTAGGCCCAGCAATCATCTTAAAGGTAAACAAAAACAACACTTCCCTTGTGCAAGGACTTAGACAAAGCGTAAGCAAGACAAGGTCCTATACCATGATTGCCTGAGATCTTGTAAGGCAAGGCAGAAACAGCGTGAGACTGCCTTACCTGCCACAGAACAACAGCTAGTCTAGTATGGCGCCCAGGCTCCTGACAACCTCCCTGACATTCTACCCCAAGAGGGGGCCAACCTTCAGTTAAGGGGTTTCAAAACAGCAGGCTCAACCTGCCAGCAAGGTTCCAAGTAAGCAGGTTTGTGACCTGCAATCCAATTATCCAGTCACTAGGAGCCAGACTAAGAAGTCAACTCAAATTTCCAAATCCAACAATATGAACAAATGATGTTCCCTTACAGTGGATACCTTGTTTTGGCGCTTGGCTCATTACTAGGATCAAGCCACCCCATTAACCAGCCTACCATGTGATCTACACAATCATGTTCCTGTTATCCATGACTCATGTTAGCTATATAATCACTATCTCTCAATAATTAATTTTATCTAGTCTCTAAATATTTTCCCCTTGTAACTCTGCTAGAACAGCACAGTTACAACACAATAAATTTCCCCTTGGCCCCTATTAAATAACCCCCCTTACAACAGTATAAATATCTGAATAGAAAATAATTAATAAAGTATGTAGCTAAATTGGTTTGATTTGATTCTGTTGTGAGGTTCATTTGATACCAATATGGAAGCATCCTGACAACAGAACAGCAGAACCAAAAGAGTACATGTAGGTGAAGTTGCCCTCATGGGCCAACAAACCGTGTGACTTTATCAATCAGTGAAAATAAGAGAGTATCAAATATTCATGTGATGACAAAAAAGCAACTCAGACGCACCAACAAACCCTGGGCACTCAGACTGGTAGAGCAGGCAGCATCAACCCTCAAGTATCTAAACAACCAGGAAGGCTGCCAAAGTCACCATTAATAGAGAATCAAATAAAAGAACTGTATAAAGAGTTTCTGTGATGAACACACCAATTAGGTGTTGCAGTCATTTGCTAATTGAGGCTAAAATAAAGATTGGTATCCTAATCATAGTAATTAGTGTTTCTCCTTCCATATTTTTTAGGAAGCTTTTAGGAGAAATTTATGAGTACTTTACAATAATGTGAAGCCTAAGACCACCTTTGTAAAGCTATTTGCGGAGTTGGAAGTAAGAGCTTAATGGCTTGGAATACTTAATGAGTGGAGATGATTACTCTGTGTGGTAATATCCAGGATCATCACCTGGGAAACCCTTAAAAAAGGGATATTATGTGTATCAGCCCACAGTAAAAGTAGTTTTAAGAACATATATTATTAACTTATGCAGTGGTTAAAAGTTTAAGTTCCTATTCAATCACTTTTTTATATCTTGTTTTCTCAGATAAATGTTTAGAGGACGCTCTGAAAATTTCTCTAAAGCAAAACACCATAATGGTTTATTTGACCAATCTAAAGTGAATTTTGGCAATCACAAGGGGAATTTTAACACTTTGACAGCATAGCATTAAATCTTCAGAGTAAAATAACAAAATTGGTTGTTGGATTGGAGAAATTCTTCAGAGAGAAAGTAAAGCGCTTCAAAGCAGGTGAAAAAAAGATCATTGGTTGAGTTTGAGGTATATTATACTAATGGAGACCATTAGTGGAGGACTGTAAAGCTGACTCAAATAGCTATAAAAACAAAGTAAAAAATATAAGCTATCATGAAGATAAGACATAAAGCTAATTTTATTATTATAAAATTTTGAGGGGAGCTGGTTTAGCCTTTGAGAAAATAATTCTGGAGATTAAAGGGGTGAAACAAGGAACTATATATCAGGAATTAGACCATGATCTACAAAAATAAGAAGAGAGACACAAAAGAATACCAAGATAATCACCAAGAGACTAAAATAGCCTACAGTCATAAAGCAAAATACTTATATATTGAAACCAATATAAAGAAAGAAAGACCTAAAAAATCACATAACAGTGAAATTTTAGAAGGGCATAACAATAGTAAAAGACACAAATATAGAAGGTTTCTAAAAGGTCTTACTTATATGGCATAATAAAGTATATGTTTGACCCTTGAAAAGCTTTACATTTAAATGATGAACAATTTTCCAGTGATTGTATACCCTAGCCCTGAACAAATAGAGCAGTCAAGAAGAAATTTTAGGCTCCTTAACAATAGTCATTCAGGTGATGTGTATTGATTAAAGATAATCAAGGACATAAAGCTATTGTAAATGGGAAAATGGTTTCTTAAAAGAGAGTTTTTGGTGTTTTTTTATATTTTTGTACCAATAACACAAGGTGGATTTCTATACTGATCTGATAGAGCATTCATAAGAATCTATAATGACATAAATTGCACCATTAATGCTATTTCAATATGGCCTTCAAATAATGATATGCGCAAAGATTTGATTGGTTTTGCTTTTGACTTTGGGATTTCCTTGCCTTCCATAAATGGATCACCATCAATGTTCACTCATTCCAGAATATCCTACCTGTCTTTGACTTATCCTGGTAAGATTCCAACCCAATGTGACCCTATCTTCCACCCTGTCTACCTATTGAGTGATCAGCAACCCCTATCTACTATTTAAGTAGAATCACTTCTCCTAATAAAGACAAGTTTATCCACATTTGTGTTGGCTTTTGTATTCTTCAAGCATTTTCCCTTCCTTTTTGCCAAAAGGAAAGCCTCTTCTTGTTTCCAGAAAATTAAGATATGTGTCTTTAATTTTGCCCTGAAGGCTAACCCAAGGCTAGCTTTAACCCTCAAAGCTTTTTTATAAGATTTTCTGCTGTGTCCTCCTGGATGTTGTCCCCAGGAGCCAAACACAACAAAATGGTGCTCACTACAGGGGCTACAAGCCCCTTGGTTACTCCTTTTCCCCACACATTCTCTGGTCCTTCTCCCTTTGTTACTGAAGTACCTGAGCCTCCTAAAGATTTGAGTCCCCCGCTCAAAGAAGATAATACTGACTCCCCCAGTACTCCTATGGTAATGGTGTTGTTGCCCAGGCCTTCATGGGCCCCCTTCCAGCATTCTCTCTTGACTATGAGCAAGCTTGCGCCACTGCGCACTCCCTCCTCCATACTGGCACAGTGGCCATGCATACCATTCCTGGTCTCCACCCTGGTTATTCTTCCAAGGACCTGTACTCCTTCCTGCTGGATTTTGGCCTCCCCCCCACTTTAATGGAGTCCATGCAAACCATTGGTGTGCGGTAAACCAGTTCATCCAGCCTGCCTTAGTCCATCATCAATTGGTGTTGGGGTCCAAAAACCAACTCCTGTCTTCTGTGGCGTCTGCATTAACCAACAATTATGTGCAAAACATGGCTTATCAGGAATGGACACACAGTAACTTTGCTTGCATTTATAACAACCAACATGATTTTCTGGCCTCCCAAAAGTACCTGACCTCATCACTAAACACACTTTGATCCTCTCTCCCAGGATATATTAGAAATTGGCTGTGCAAGTCAGATGACCATCATGCTGCTTGGCAAGGACAAGTTGAAGCCACCCTTCTGAAGTATTTACAAGACTTCAAGACCTTGGTTGGTGATCTCAATTAGTTCTGTGAACACATCAACACTCAACTAGAGCTGGTCGGGCAAACATGGACAGTTAGAGTCATCAGCTACACCAACAGTACATCTTGGAAAAGGCCACTCTAGGCAATACCCTACTTCAAGTTCAGAATTACGTTGACAACAAG
>QTSX02000510.1:0-13901 GCA_014839935.2 Entomophthora muscae
TTTGATGGACATTAAGTTTGAAGTCAGATCTGGAATTTAATTACACATTAGGCAATTGCTTGACTGATTGATCAAGAACTAGTGGATTCCAGAGCATTCTGGATTTCACTCAAATCCTCTCAGCAATTAGGTAATTTGAAGGTTACACAAAGGGGCAACAAACAAGGCCTTTGATTCTGGAATTAAGGCATATACTTGGCGCTTGAGTCCAGAAACCTAAAATGAAGGTGACATCAATAATCTGATTGACCAATCAATCCCTACTTCCGGGTGCAAAATCAATAGCCTATATTGATATTGATATTTTGATTATGGTATTGATGCCAAACTTGGCCTAATTCCCCGGCCTTCCATCCCACCAATTTCCCCTCTACCAATTTCCCACCTCTCTATATATATACTTGGTTTTTATATGAAATAAATATAAGTTTCATTGTTTGGAGAATGAGAGCTACAATCTCCTAGTTGGTACCCAGTTCCTTAGTGAGTATAATGGGATCATCAACTTAAAGGACAGCCACCTCTCTATATTAGGATATGAGGTCCCTCTGATCTTTGAAGAGCCACTTAAAGTTCCCTGGAAGCGCCTCAAGACATGTGCCTTAGAATATCCCACTGGTGTTTTCACTCTAAAATACTGTACCCATTACTCCAATATGAAGTGTCCTCCTATGGCCTGTCCTGCGTCTGAAGGGATCCCTCTCCTGGCTACTTCTGTTATAACTATTCCCCCTTGCTCTCAAGCCATTTTGGAATCCCAAATGTTGTATGAGCTGCCTGAGTGTACATTCCTGGAGTTGTACTCCCCTCTCTTGCTAGGTTGTAATGAATCTTACCTCTGTACTGGAATCCTAGATGTCTCCCATAAAGACCCTGTTCAAATGCTAGTAGACAATCTAACTGCTCTCCCCATACATGTATCTAGAGTGCAGGTTGTTGGATATGGCAAATTACTGAATTATCCCAATGTCTTGTCACTTCATTCCTTTGGTATGTTCCAGGATTTCAACCTACCTGAAGACAAGCCCCAAGTCATATCTTTGTTTACTACGCAAGACTTCCTGCAACTATCCCCAGTTCAGCAGAAGGAGGTGCTCAATTTTCTAGATCAATTTTCAGACATCTTTGCCAAAGCAAGCACTGATTATGGCCTAGCTAAAGGCGTTATCCATCAGATTGATACTGGAGACGCTCCCCCTTCTGCGCTAAACCATATTGCTGCAGTTGAGTAGAGGACGCTTAGGTGTCTAAAGAGCTCAAACAACTGTTAGGCGCTGGGCTACTGACACCTTCCCAAAGTCCATGGGACTCCCCTTTGCTCATACTGAAGAAGAAAGATGGAGGTCATCAAATTGTGATGGACTATCAAAAATTGAACTCCTTAATCAAAAAGGATTTCTACCCCTTGCCGTGTATTGATGATGCTCTCTGCTGTCTTGTTCCTCTAAGTTCTTCTCTGCAATGGGTCTGGCATCTGGATACCGGCAAGTTGAACTTTTGCCCAAGGATCAACAAAAGGCAACACTCATTACATCTGAAGGGCTTTTTGAGCCTACATGTATGCCGCAGGGACTCTACAATGCCCCAGCCACCTTCCAAAGGGCCATGGACTCCATCCTCTGTGACTTGAAGCTGTCATGTGTCCTAGTATTCTTAAAGATATAACGGTTTTCAGCGCTACCTTCACTTATCACCTAGCTCATCTCAAAGAAGTGTTCATAAAGATTTAAGAAGCTGTCCTCAAGCTAAAACCTTCCAAGTGCGCTTTCTTCAAGGAGTGTCTTGAGTTTTTGGGCCACAAAGTAACCCAGACAGGGATTCGCCCAATGACTAAAAAGGTTGAAGCTATTGACAAAATTCTTCCACCCACCAACTTTTGAGAGGTACAAGTCTTTCTGGGAATGATGGGTTACTACAGACAGTTCATTCCTGACTTTTCCAATACTAGCAAACCTTTGGTCCAGCTATTATGTAATGTCTCTTTTGAATGGACCGCTAGCCAACAGCAAGCTTTTGAGACCCTCAAACAGAAACTCAAGGAGGCTCCCATCTTAGTGTATCCTGACTACAATAAGGAGTTCATCCTATACACTGATGCTAGTGACCTATCTATTGGAGCCATCTTGGCTCAACTAGACAATGAAGGTGTGGATCATCCTGTGGCTTATACCTCTTGTGTCCTGAACAAGCATGAGAAGAACTACAGTGTTACAGAAAAGAATGTCTTGATGTGTTGCATGCAGTCAAACAGTTCTGCCATTATGTGTATGGCACCCATTTCACTGTTGTCACTGACCACGCTTTGCTTAAGTGGTTAAAACAGCTTAAGGAGCCAGAAGGACGGCTAGCTAGATGGGCTCTCTGTCTGCAAGGTTATGAATTTAATGTGATTCATTGTCCCAGCATTTAACATCAGAAAACAGATGGACTATCCAGAATGCCCATCCTTGCTCTGCACCCTGCTGAGGCTGATCAACAGTATGAACTAATTGGATATCCTTCCTCTTGGGAAAGTGAGACGTAAGAATTCCAATTAGCTTTGTCCAAACTATCTGAGGATACACTTATTTGTTACAATCAGCTCTCCAAGAAAGTACAAGACCATTACCTGCCTTATGTACAGCCTATTCTTTGCCTTTTATTGATGCTTCAAGCTCATAAAGAAACTGGGCATGGGGGCATTTCCAAGACCTTTGACTGGCTTCAGAAAAACTACTTTTGGGAGAACCTTTGCCTGCTGATCTCAGACGTCATTGCTAGCTGCCATGACTGTCAGCTACAGAGGCCTTGAGCTGCTGCCCACGAGTTCAAATTAGTTCTCCCTCAACATGCCTTTCACACTTTCAGCATTGAAGCTGTAGGGCCTCTCCCCTGCTCCTGCTCTGGTTGCTGCTTCATCTTAATTGCTGTTGATCACTTCAGCAAGTGGGTAGAAGCTCACCCTACTAAGGACATCACCACTAAAACAACAGCTGCCTTCCTGTTGCAAGATGTTTTCTACCGCCATAGCTACTCTCAAGTGTTTCTATCTGATAATGAGACTAACTTCAATGCCAAGTTGTTAACCTCTGTTATTGAGGCCTTGGGATCTCACCAGACTTTCTCTGCCCCTATAATCCTTCTACCAATGGGGCAGTTGAGTGAGCAAATTCAACACTGGTCTCCATTATGAGGAAGCTCACCTACTATGACGCTGCCAACTGGGATCTATACTTACCCAGTGCTCTCTTTGCTTATTGCCTTAGCAAACATCAAGTCACCGGGTATTCCCCTTTTTCTATGCTGTATAGTTGTGAAGCCACCACTCTGCTGCTCCTGGCCCCCCTACTCCCCTCTGAAAAAGGCCATTAATCCTGATGACCATATCAAAGGTCTAGTTAACCGCATAATTGACATACAGGCCACAGTGTATACTTCTGCATATAAAACCAAGATGCTCAAGCTCTCTCCTGACAATGCTGGACGCTCTCCCTTGCCTGAGTTCAACATTGAGGACCATGTTCTCTACTATCAGCATAGAGTAGGAGGACGCACTCACAAGTTAGATACATTGTGGGTTGGCCCTCTAGAAGTGACCTTCAAGCAAGGGTCCAAGTACGCTGTTAAACTCCTCTCTAGTGATTGTCTGTTTGCCCAAGTACATGCCAAGTTCCTCCACAAGTACTACCCCCTAAGGCCAATCTAGAAGGGGAAAATGTTGTGAATGACTCCATTAACCATGTTTCAATTTTGCCTTTGATGGGTTATTTCAAGGACAAATATATCTCTTTTGCTTTTGCCCCTCAAAATGAGTCTATATCTAAACTGGGAAATACAATTGTTTGGCTTCCTGACTCTGTGCAACTCAATTGCCCCACTAATGCTTGTGGCAAGTGGTCCTACTGTCCTAGTATTGTTTTGTGGTATCACAAACCACTATATATTACATTTCTTATTCACCAATAAAAATTAAGTTCTATTCACATTTTTGTCTTTGTGTCTTCAAGTACTTTGGCGCATCTCTCTAGCCACAAATAGTAGAGATTATTCATTCAGGGCCACAAGGTAATTGCATAGCTTTTCCTGCCATCTGATCAAGACTTAGTACAAATCCAATCCTAAGGTTAGGATCCCCCATTGTGTATCTGTGCTGCGCCTCAGAACACAACACTTGTTTATTTCTTATGATATAGTAAAGTTTTTCTGTGCTTCCAGTGTATACATGCCAGATAGGATTTTATCAGTAATCTCATACCTGATATTCATGTCAACAATTTATCCAGGGATGCTGGAGAAGGACCTTTCCTCACTTTGGGGGCAGTTAGAACACCTATGAAGCAAGGATTAGATTGTAATAACTTCTTCTTATTACCTGATAATTTCATATCTGAAGATTTATTTAAATTTTCTGTTTCTGGAGCGGGAATCAACCCTGTGTCTTCCTGGAGCTTAGGCAGTCACCTAGAGGATGCTAGTCTTTTAAAAACTAGTTTGGATTGCTTGTTACCTAAATTTAAGGCCTTTGGAAAACCAGGAGGCTCAATTCCACTTTTAAATTCATCTTTGGAGTTTACAGATGATGTTGAGCATGATTTTACTCCAGGCTCTTTGTTGGCTGCTCTGTTGTCTTCTGATTCTGTTGCTGGTGTCTGTTCTCTTGGTTCTGGTTCCTGTGGGAATAGAGGGGAAGCCCCCAGGTTTTGGCTGTTCTTTGTGGGCTTTAGGTAGGGTAAATATAATAATTATGTGTGGAAGCATAATTAGAGGAAGTGATATCAGATTCCCATATTTTAAGTTACAATTATTCACTTTGACCATTAACTTCTCCATGTTCCCTCAAATCCTTTACTTCTTTCCCCAACTATTTCCTTGCTACCATGCTATATATAGCTGGTAAGGCATAATTTATTAATTGTTCAATCAATAAAGTCTTCACTCACTCATTTAATTTATACCCCTTTTGATTCAGAATCTTGGTCACTCCTACCATGAGATTCCCCAAGAGTTCCTTATAGAAGTCATTTGGGGGTATAAATGGGTAGTGTGGCTTATCTTGTTACAGGCCTTTAAGACCAGTTTTTTTTGTTGGAAACCAGAGCAGATTCTGGATCCTCTCCTACTCCTCAGTATTTAGAGAAAACTTGGCGCTGCATTATTCCAGTATTCTGGTACACGTCCACTCCCTTGTCCCACAACCTGCCAGTCAAGGAAAAGCCCCAAGCTTATCAAGCCCATTCCAAACCTGAACCTCCTACTGTGTTCCATCCTTTGGTGTCAGCTTTTCTCTTAAGCTACCTAGTAGTGTACTTCTTCTTAGGACAATTTAGCCCCCTCTTGGGTTGATATTGCCTATTTGGGAATTATTCCATCTTGGAATGATGTCCCTTCCTGTAGGATCCTTGGTGACTGGTATCAACCCTTCTGCTACTGTCCATCATCTTTGAGGTTTAATTCCAAGTGAGGAGGTGCCTGATAGTTTTTGAGCATCCACTTTTTTAAGTTATAATTTGAAGGATACTCTGTAAATTGCACAGAGCTTTAGGGCATTCCAGGGGTGCAGGAGTAGTCTGTGTAATCCCCTTTAGTCTTTGGGCTTAATAGGCATCTGTTTCAAGAGTGGAATAGTTATTAAGTAGTTGAAAGTATAGTAGACCAAGAATAAAGTAAGATAAATGGTTAAAATACAGAAGTCCATGACCATTTCTTTATTTATATAATTTTATAATACAGCTTTAACTGATCTCAGTCAGTTTAAGCAGTGCTCCTGCAGTCTAAAGCATTTCTTAATGTTCTTCTGTTATCTGGGTAACATGGTTGGGCCCTGGGAGTTCTGACATCTGATTTTTAAAAATATATGTTCATCTTTATGTCCAGGAACACATGTTTGGTTCATGAATAGTTTATCTTGAGTGTCTGCATTATTGACTGGTAAAAGACTAAGTGCATTCTCCTGGAGTGAGATTTAACTCATATTGCCTTTTTAGGCAGATATTGGCATACATGATGGAATCCTCCTTGGATTCTACACTAACTATAAAATTAGATTTGGTGCCAGAAACTTCTTTTTAACCATTCAAAATATCAAAAGCAAGTGCTGACACTTTCTCACTCACCCCTGCCTCTTCCTAATGGTGTGACCCAAGTTCATTTCCCAGGGAAGGGGGTTTGCAGCTAAATTTTGAGCCAGAATACCAATCATGACACTCATTTATCTTTTTAAAATTTTTTGAAAGTCCCAATTTTGATAGGCCCAAGTTTTCTGCATTTGATGAGTAGTTTATTGTGGTTGGCCTTCAGAGTTACCAGGTCCCCTGGAAAATAATAAGGTGTGTCTGCTCTGTAAGTGTCTGTCTTACACTTATATGATGCTCTTTTTTGAAAAAAAGGTTTTGTATCAAACCTGTGGGAATGACTGAAGTTTGGTAAATGATTTCTTCTTTTAAAGTAGCTGTGAATGAGCTAGTGTCAGGAAGAAAAATGAGAGTGAAAATCTTTTTTTTTCAAAAAGAGGGAGTGTCAGGGACCTGCTTGATAGGGAACCAGTTCCCTACTTGGTGGACCAAAGCCCGCAAGTTGAGCCCTGCAATTACTGATCCAATGGGTACTGTTATCATGGGGAGGTGGCCTAAATGGCACAGATAGGCAAATCTTCCCATCATAGAGCTGAAGCAACCTAGCAGGTAGTATCCCATTATGTAGTTTAACAGATAGAATGAAGCATTGGGTCTAACCAGCAAAGGTTCTGCTGGAGGAGGAGTGGAAGAAGAACCATAGTGAAATTTGCGCCCCCAGTGACCAGAGGGGTATTTATACCAACCATGGACAAGGGACTCCTTCTGGTGAGCATTTTCTGGAGATTAATTGTTCCAGTCAGTAGTTGGTGTTGGGTTTTCCAAGGCTAGCACCACAATCAAGAAGGAAGCTAGAAACCAGAACAGGAATAAAGTTTCTTTAATGGTGTCAAAATAAGGATACAAGATAGGTGTGGGCAGAGATATAGTATAAATAATTCTCTATTGTTGGAACAAGTAGAATGGATAATGATTGTTCGCTTAAATAACCTCAAAATGAAGGCTGAAATATTTAAGTGGTATTTGGGAAATGAAGGGGATTTACATGAAATTTATGATTGAAATAATACCTGTTTCATGTGCTAATCAAGTTGGTGCTTAATAATCTGCATGGTTATGTGGTGTGTATAGAGGAGCCAAGAATATGCCACAATGTTAATCTTAATTAAGTGGTGATAAAGAAGCAGATATCTGGAATTCAAGTACGGAGCCTTAACTGAAGAAAGAAAAAGCGGGTCCCAGAGTGTCAATCTTGCTTTGCGCAGCCAATCAGAGGCCAAGCAGTAAGTGACGTTATCACTTATACTATTAACCTTTTTGAAAGGGAATAGAAATTCAAAAGTAAAAATTGAATCAAATGTATGACCATAAATAGTTAAAGTAAGTGGAGTGGTTGCTTCAGTACTAACGCTAGATTCATTCTTAGGGTCCCGGGTTTGATTCCTGTTGCAGTCAAGGTTAGGATATAAACTGGTGTCCAAAATTTTTTTTGTGTGGCTGTATATTTATCTCATTAAAAAATTTATCCATAAAATAAATGGAGTCAGGGAAGGAATCCCTGACAGGGAGTGACCTAGGCTTATGTGTTGAATTTTTGTAAAAAAAACTATGCTACTTGGATTCAAGAGACCCAATAATTCTGATGTGGAAAGATATAGAAGCAAAGATACTGCTCAAGGGTTTGATTTAGCTGCTTTTTTTGACTAACTGTTTGAGGATGTTAGTCAGAGAAGCAGCAAATAGTTTGATGTCTAGTTGTTGGTTTAGATATTCTCAGACTTTTGAAACTGACTAAGGGCCTATATCCAATATTATTTCTTATGATAAGCTGTGTTGGAAGAAAACTTGCGCAAGAAATGGTGAATGTACCCTGGAAAGTGATTGATTTATGACAAGGAAAGGATTAAATGTACTTGTTGCAACTGAACCAATGAGAGTTTGGGTTTTGGATTTGGGGGAGACACCAGCCCATAGGAAAGGAGAGAATAAAAAAAATAAGTTTTTTTTTTTTTTTGGGGTTTGTTTTTTATTATTTTGGGGGGGGGGGCCACAAGAGGAGGGGAGGGGGGGGGGGTGGGGGGGGGGGGGTGGGGGGGGGGGGGGAGAAGGAGTGGTGGGGGGGAGAAGAGGATAAAAGGGGAGCAATAAATTAAGGAGGAGCCCCCCCCTACAATAATTTTAATAATATAATATAATATTTTTTATTTTAAGGGGGAACCCATCAGCGGCCCCTTTGTGTGTATATTAAAAGATAGAGGGAAGGATGGGAAGTTGTGGTACTTATAGAGTAGGTCTATCATCATTATTGAATTCCACCCTTCTGATTTTGGCAGATATGTAATGAAATATACACTCACCAAAGACTAAGAACAATATGGGATCTGGAGTGGGAGTAAATTTTGGACTGTATGGCAAAAGCATGCTTTGAGCGCGCTCAAGTAAGAAAAACTTTTAGCTAATAAGCTACATGTCCACAAAGCTTGGACCAGAAATACTGATGGTGGACCAAATATATAGTTTTGGCATTTTCTGTTTGGCCCACTGTGGGATAATTGTTAGTTAGGTTGATAAGTTTGATGTGTCATTTTCCCACTGACATTCATAGCCTGCCCTTGTTGAAAATAGTTCCTTTATGAATGAGAATTCCAGAAACTTGATTGTGTATTTATTCTCCTTAATATCTTTAAAATAACCTACTTTAATTCTTCTTGATCCTGGACTAATTTAATTCTAATTAATAAGGGGTTTTTGGAGCAATTTCAGCAAAAGAATTCTGAGGTAACATGGTTGCATTATTAAATGTGTTTATAGATTTTTCAGGAATCACTAGATTGTAATCTCTTCTCATCAGGTTGGGAATGGAGTTGAATTAGTCTAGCTTGTAGGCAATTTTAAATTGGTATTGGGTGAACTCTAAGTGATTTTGTTCCTGTTTTATCATTTGATGTGACTTCTTGTGTTATTCCATGGTATCACAATAAGTTTGGATCATGATATAGTGACACACATATAAGAGGAGGTACTATAAACAATTTAGGTCAGCCACAATAGCTAAGATCTTATTTTCATAGACCAGGTAATTAGTTTTAGGGAGGAGCAACTTCTTAGAATAGAACCCTGTATGGCAGTTCAATTTGTATGCCCTTTTTTGGATTAAAATGCCTCTGATGCATGGTTTAATGCACCACTTTCCTATTGAAAAGCTTTTTTGGGTCAGGGTAGGCCAGTAATAATGCAGAAGTGAGAATTTGTTGAATTCCAGAAATTCAGCTTCCTCTATGTCACCCTACTTGAAGGGAATGCTCCCAGTTAGCTTGTTGAAGGAGGATGTCACAAATGATATTTCACTTCTTATTATAAAGCAAAACCACAATCAATATTCAAACCCCAGGCCTTCTTCCCTGCGTCCTACCTGTCCAAGGAATAAAGCACCCATCTGCCTGCGTTTTTTTGAGCCCAAATCTGAAGGTTATTTGATTAAGAGTCTGTAAAATAAAGAGGTTTTGCCAACCACAGAAAGGATCAAGCCAATAGCACACCACCTGACTCCTGCTCCTATGCAGAAGTAGCTGCTTGCCCAATGAGGGTTTTAGCCAAATCTGACATAAGACTAACCAATATTAGTTGCTATATACTGATCTAAATACCAGGAATCAGCACAAATTTTGCTGGACTACTATATTTTGAGAATAAGGCTTGTAAAAAGGAAGATTTCTATGTATATTCTCTATTATCAGCCAGCAATAGCCTTACTGAGCCTGAATCCACCCTTTTTTCCTCTGTTGAGTTGTGCTTTATTATTTGACATAATAAAAACTTGGGTGAAAGTCTTAAATACGTAAGACATGAGGTTCTGGCTTTAAGCCTATTTGATCTGAGTATTAGTAATAGATATCTTCCTAGAAAATGAAAGATGAGTACTGAAGATCCAATATCAAAATTAATAAGCAAAAATAAACTTATTTTATTGGAGGAAAGGATATTTAACTTTATAACCAAAGATTTGATTCTAATAGCCTTAGTGGAGATGCTCTAGGTGGTAAGAGGCTGTTAAGGATCCAGAAGATTCAGATATTGATATCAAACTTTATTTGGGTAAATGAACTCTTCAAGTCAAAAGCAAAAGCATAGGCTTTTTCATGAGTCAATCTACAAACTACAATTTAATAGGTCAATAGAAACCCCTAATGAATTTGAGTTCACAGCACCCTCAGATTACTGACTCCAGACAGCCCAAAATTTAGATTCCTGTTTAGAAGAAAAATCCCAAAAAATTGCTATATGTGCCCTTTCAAACCAGGATATAGCTTAGTTTTTATTATGATAATAAAATTATGGTAACCCTTTTGTTCAAATAGATTTTACTATATCTAATCTTGTTTTTTATCATCTAAATACAGTGCCAACATGCCTTCTCACTCCTGCTAGTCCACCTGTAGAATCTATGAACCCCCAGCCTAAGTTATTTTATCTACCTGGTGCTCTGTTTGGCCCTGTGCAGTTTCACCCTATATCCACCCAACCCAGCTTATTCAGAATTTAACCTCAAAAACATATTTCTGGCTGATCCCTTTACTAGAACTATAGCACCTGAACGCTTCAACTGCAAAGGCCTCTGATATACTATCCAACCACAAATATTTGGGGACAAATACAATTACTTGCTAACATATCTGGTACCAATGACCCCCTCCTCTTACCCCCCAGCCCAACCATCCAAAATTTTCTGTTATTATCAAGAATACCATTTCCCCCTTTCAAAACCCAAGAGTTGGAGCAGGATTTAAACCTGGGACAAACTGGACCTCAGGATGCTAGTCTTGAGGACCAGAGACATGTCTACCTGTGCTTTTTGGGATTGAATCTCCTGAGATTTAACTCACTGATGCCCTCAAATGAAAATACTCTAATGCAATACCACTAGCAGAGCACATACTGAGCATGTCAACCATTTGCCTAATGAAGGTAAATAGGTTCACTTCATTGGCCTGATGAGCCTAATACACACCTTAGTACCCAATCAAATCCCTGCCTTCCAGTAAAGCAATGACCAACCGGCTGCCCACAAGAACACTGCTTCAGAATAGAAGGATCTTGAAATCCTTCTGCAGATCTCAACCAATGAGATTACTTCCTGTTCATGTGCCATTTTGCTATCCTTGGAAACAAGTGGCCTTCCCTTTCACAAATAACATTTTTTTCCTTATTATATACTGAAATCAAAAGCAGGAATCAAACCCTGGCTCCCACACTATGTAGCCTGCCAGCCCAGAGGTCCAAGGGCCAAGGGTCTGCCCCTGCATTTTTGGGCTCAATTCAGAGGATTTTTTGATAAGCAGCCCACAAAGTCAAGGAGATTCAGTGAGACTGGATAAGATAATAGCAAAGGGCGCACCACCAAAGGCCCAGACCTATGCAGAAGCAGCTGCCTGTCAAAAAAAAAAGATTTTAATAAATCCTGAAATTTCACTCCTATAAGCATCAACTAGTATCAACCCTCAGCGTCAAGGCTAGAATGCATTTAGCTGGGCCAAATGATCTTGAGAATAAAGTTAAGAAGTTGGAATCCATCAGCATTTATTCACTAATTCCCATTAATCAAGAGCTGGCCAAACCTGAGAGCCAATCAATATACTAGATTCACAACTTTATAATACCTGAAGAACAAAATCCCACACTTGCTGAAGAAACCAGGAAAAGATAGTATAAAATCCCCAGAAATGTTGTAAATGGCAGTATTTTCATTCTGCAGACAAAAATAAATAAACATATGGTTCACGCAAATTCTGCCCTATTTAGTTTTAGTTTTATACCATCTACATATCACTCCTGTAGGCTTCCAGTCCCCTACTTGCTCTTTTTCTAATTCTGCAACCCCTCTGCCCACTTTATCTTTTCTATAATGAGAACTCTTTTGACCTGTTTATTTCACCTAATAATGCCAATCCCAGCCTACTTCAAATTTACCCTTGAAAAATACTGATTGCCAACCCCTTGTCAAGAACTAGAATACCAGAATCCTTTAAATAGAAGGAAATTAGTACATTACAAGCCCAGAATTTTCTGCAATGATTATAATTATCTGCCTGCTTACTTAACACCTGTGACTCCTCCCCTGACCCTGCAACCCAACTGCCCATAAAATTTTGTTTTAGCCTCTGATTCTACTTCCACCCAACTTTTTGGAGTATTCTATATTACTATGGCAGGTCTAGTAGACTCTATGGCTCCCAGTTCTGGCTCTTGGTTTCTTCTTGATTGTTCTCCTTATTACATTATCAAGTTGGCCCCTATTCTGTGGTGGGCTCTTACTATGAACCAAACTTTCCTGGTACTTTTTATTAGCTTATGAGATATTTCAGCTCAAGATACTGAATGCAGAATGAAGGTCTTTTGCTTTTGAATTGAGTAGCTCAGTTTCCTCAAATTAGATTGTGTTAAATTAGTGAGTTGCCCAAGCCTCTACCAGTGATATAACACATTGGTGTCTCTACTAGTGATATAAAGATTAATTCCCTTGATATTTAAGGGATCTTCCATTTAAAAATAAAATTAAGTTTATTTTTATTCAGTTTTTGAATATTTCAAGCTTCAAGAACTCTCTTCTTATTTTCTAGGAAGACATATTTTACATCATCCTAAAACAGGGGGGAAATTAATACACTTTACCTTATTTTACCACCAAGGTTGCTAGCTTCTGATTAGCTTGAACTGCAAGTATTTTATTATAGAGACTCTCTTCTAAGTTCTTTCCTATTTCAATATAGTAGAGCACAGCTCAACAGTCCTGTCCTCTGGCCCACTGGCCCCTACGCCTGCATCAAATAGTGCCCCACCCAGTACCTGGTATCATGACATTATGACATTTCTCTTCAACTATGGTAACCTTGGCCCCAAGATGTTGTTAACCTTTGGGGCTATGTGTATACTTGTTTTATTTATAATGACTTATTACACTTAAAAAGCCACTACCTAATTTATTTCTTCTCTGACAAAGAAACCAAACACAAACAAACTGCAAGACACTAACCCTGGCACAGAGAACCAGACTGCCCAGACCTCCCAGGTCCAGAACATAATTGTGAATCAATTCTCAGGTAAGATTGATATGCCCTAGATGAAAGATCTCACCCCAGAAGAAGCTTGAAGAGCCATATCAGTCCTCCATCTTCATTTTCAGGCCAACAACAATCCTTACCCTAATGAAAATAAGAAAATCCTTGGGTTTACCACCATAATATCAGGAAACACCTTATACTGATTTGAGAAATCCACTACCAAATACATGGAGTTTTTTCTTGACTACTCAAAGTTTTAATAAGAGCTCATGAATATAGGCAAAAATAAAGAAACATAACAACACTCCCTGATCTTCTTGCTGGATATCAAACAGGGTCAGCGCGCTGTTCAGGAATACATTAATGACTTCTTGAAATTGAAAACCTGCACCCAGTTATAAGACAAACTTTCTTCTATAATATTTGGAATATGAGTGAAAATTCCCCTCCAAGATCTATTGAATCATCATCCACTCACACTTAGCCTAGAAAAGTTAATACCCCTATGCAAAAGTCTGAGCCTAAACCAGGAAAGTCCAAACTTTGCCCCCACCTGTGTTGGGAGCTGTTACTGTTGCAACCGAGTTTCCAGCCTTGCCTGCTAATGTATCTTACAATACACAGGGGGCGCTTGATGAGTTGCCCCTTGACGTATCTAACATTATGAATTAATCTGATGGCAATGTTGAATGGCGGGTACTTCATCCTAATTAGGAGCGCTGCCAATTTGACCTGCTAATCCCTGCACAAGTTATTCCTTGGCCCCAAACCCTACATGAAACTTCCCACTATG
>QTSX02000511.1:0-13807 GCA_014839935.2 Entomophthora muscae
AGCCATTGCCGTAGTGGGCCCCTTGCCAGTTACCAACAACCACAACAAGTTCATAATTGTGGCTGTTGATCATCTGACTAAATGGTTAGAGACCAAGGCAATTCCCAACTAATCTGCACTGGTGACAGCTATGTTCATCCTGAAGAACATCATATACAAGCATGGTTGCCCCCAAATTCTGCTGACAGACAATGGTACCTATTTCACCTATCACATAATTCCCTGCATCAACCAACTGATGGGAATCTGTGGGACGCTATCCACCCCTTATTACCCACAGAAAATGACATGGTAGAGCTCACTAATGAAAGCATGGTCCAGATACTTCAGAATCTCAGTTGCCAACATGAAAAAGATTGGGATACCTTCTTGCCAAGAGCCACATTTGCATACAACATTGGATGCCACCGCCCTACTAGCAAACCACCCTTCCAGTTAGTATGTGGACGACCACCAGAGCTCCCACCCTTGTTATACTCTCTGGTGAATCCCAGCCTTGTCACATCTCCAGAAGCCTATCTCCATGAGCTCGTCCAGAACCTTGGTTGCCTACAATCAGAAGCATATACTGTGAACTTAAATTATAAGCTCTAAGGAATTGGACAAGCTTCCTTCAAACAATCTGCCCTGTTCACATACACCATAGAAGACTCTGTATACTTCTTCAGCAACAGAGGCTATGGAAGAGAATCCAAAATGGCCTCCTTATGGCAATCCCAGCCCAGATTATCCAGAAGACTGGCCCCAACTCCTACATCCTAAAGGAGCCCTTTTCTGGGAAATTGATTACTAGAGTACACACTCAATACATTTGTGCTGCTCCTAGTAATCAAGAGTAATCCCCAATAAGGACAACAGCCCAAAAAACAAAAAGCCTATGCAAAATATTCCATGGGTTGTTGTCCTGCTTATGATAGTTAAAAGATATAAGTTATAAGGGACAAGGAATAAGTAACAAGCAACTATTGAGGACTGACAAGACTCTGACAAGACTCTGCCAATACTTCCCCAACTGTTTCATCACTTGAACTGTAGCCAGGAAACACAACTGATTGCTTTTCTTTGGGGTTTCTTTGGATATCTGCCCGTCATGACTACCTCCCAAGGGTGTCACACAATTTAACCTGTTTGTCTGATCCAGTGGGGGGAAATGTCACATTATTGAATGGATCAGTCAAAACATAGTCCTTTTATGTTAAGGGCAATAGAAAAATAGAACAAGTGCCCACTTGTTTTGCCATTTTTTCTATTATATGCCTGTAAACTTGTTTAATTGTGCCTAAAAAGCGCTATTTGAATCAAGGGTTTATTGCGCATAGAGCTTGGTCTTTAATTATACAGCTAATAATAGAATATAAGAATTTAAGAGCCACTTCCCTCCATTTGGCAAGGAACATGAAACTGGTTGTTTTTTGCCCAGGCACTTTCCAATGCTGTTTCTCCACTGCCTCCATATGGTAAGTCCTTCTTTTGGTGCCTCTTTCCTTTGGCAATAAATCCCCTGCCCCCACTATATAACCTTCTAACATATCAAATAAAGAACCAGTTTTATCTTATTATCTTCTTATATTCTTCTGTCCTTACCCAGGCTGTCACTATACCACAACAGGTATAGTATTAAGATAAAGAAGTAGTAGACTAACTATTTGTAGAAATCAGCACCCAGGCTGCATATTTTACAATAATATGTAATGTAAAATTATAATAGGATAACAATGATATTGTCTGATATAATGGACAGGAAGTGGGGAATTGTGGCACTTAATAGTGGATTGTGGGGGAATATCTAACAGCATTTCTTTTTGTCACCTGTGCAATTAGTCAGAACCAAATACCAATAACAAGTCCATGTATCCTTGAGCTGGGGATCTGGCTGCTTATTTGGAATTTTTGAGCTGCCTCTCTTCATGAGAGCCAAGACTATTTGTCTCACTACTGCCTTGGTGAATTTTAGGCAGGTGACAGTTTCTGCAAAGGTTATGTTGCTTTTTTTGAGGCTCAGTATCTTCTCAAAAATTCCATTGGTCATTAGTTATTGCTTGGGGCACACTTGCTATTCTAGAAACTGGATTAGGTTTATCTCAATATGATTGGCTTTAATTTCCACATGATATTTGGATTGAGTTGGAGGGGGACATAGTTGCCTAATTTTCTACATATAACACAGGCTGAGTTTGTTCCTGGTCTTTGTGTACCTCATATAGGTTGCCAAAAAATGAACCCAGTGCTGCACCTAGCAGAACATACATTTCAGGATACCAGGAGTACTGTGATGCTCCTTCAGGTGAGAGAGGAGCAGATGCAATTACTGGCATGGCCCACCAGATGATGGGACCTAACTTTACCAGGTAGGGAAGTGTCAGGGATCCAGTCTTGGGCGGCTGGCCCATAGTTTTCAGGGGTAACTTGGGCTGGGTTTTTTGCGGACAATGCCCACCACAAGAGGGGAGCTAACTTTAAAAGGTAGGAGGCAGACTTCCCCACCCAAGACCATGGGCTGGCAGCTGGGATTATAGTGTCAATCACCCCTGTGAGGGTGATGTACACAATCCCAAACAGCTTGCCAGAATGGTTGTTTGGGAGGTTGGGCAAGGAAGCAGGCATAGGCTTTGGGATCACGGGTGGTTCCATGAACAGGTCGTAAGCAGGGAGATAGTTGAATTTCCCTCTGAACAACTTGGGTGTTGAAAATATCCACAGGCCCTGTTGGTTGTATCTAACTGCGGATTGTATGCGGGCCAGGGGATCATGTTCAAGTATCTTTTCCGGGGTGTAATCCTTGTATTCAGATTTCAGAGGGTAGTCAGTAAAGTGGACAGGTCCAAAAGGTACACCAGGAGGACAGAAAACAGCGGGCAGTGGGGCAGGCAGGCCAGGAGATCTTGAACTGAATTGGTAGACAGCAAATACAAAATAAGACAATAGCTGTATGAGCCAAATTAACATAACCTTTATTCAAAAATGGCAATAAGTTTGGAGCGCAGGGTCTTTGGGTCTATATAGTACCCCACCTCCAAACTTAACATTTTCCATGGGGGGGTTCATCAAGGCATTGGGAAGGGCAGGGGAAATGGTTGCTTGGGTCCAAAGGCAGCAAAATGACACTTGGCCTGGGAGTTCTTTCATTGGTCAAGAATCTCTATTTTGCTACCTGATTATCTTGCTTTAGTGTTGAGTTCATGGGACTGGGCCGCGGGCCCGTGCCTCTTTCCTGGGTTGGCTCTTAATTGGTTGCTGGTGTAGACTTCAAGTTTATGAAGCTAATAGTTGCCAAATCTGTACCTTCATTAGGCTCTGTGATTAATCCTCCATTTGGTGCAATGATTTCTTTGGTTTGGCTCTTTTTACTGCATGGGTCAACATTCTCGGTATCAGCTTGGGGGGACTTGATCCCAGAAAAACGCGGATGGGCAGTCCCGCAGTCCACAAGCCCGGCAGCCCAAAGGAATCCAGGGTCAGGGTTTGATTCTTGGTCCCAGGCCCGGGTTTCCAGAAAGGAAGAATTGTCAATCCTGACAGAAAGGGCCTTCCCAGCCACAGTCCAGGGCCCAGCTGCTGGCAAGGCAGAATCAATCAATCCTGTGAGCGCCAGATAAAGCACTCCCAGGAATTGAATACTCTGGCCAGTGGCATCAGAAGTGGGTGGGGTTGAGATGATTGGTTTGTGCGTTGGGGGTGGGTCTATTGGGACCAAGTAGTCAGCAGGATTGTTGTATTTCCCATTGAATATCAATGGGTATATAGTGATTTCTCTGCTGTCACAGACAATTTGTTAGGGTTCCTTGGGAGGTTTGGGCAGATGTACCACTGCAATTCTTCCAAGGTCCAAGGTTTATGGTCAGGATTGGGGGGATACTCAGTGAAATGCATAGGGTCAAATGAAGCGTTGGGCGGGCAGTAGTAGTCAAAGGCTTTGGTTTTGTCAACTGAAGTCTGGCTATCTATTACTGAGGATGGGTGCTGATGCTTTGGCAAATGCAAACGGAAGAGTATCAAGAGTAAGTATGGAAACAGATTGGTGAACCAAAGGTTCATAACAACTTTATTAGTAAGGATGAAAATACAGAACTTTTTCAGGAGCTTCTGATTTATATACTTACTCACATGCAAGTACCTCTGGGCATTCTTCTGGTGCTATCTGTGGCATGACTT
Organism: Entomophthora muscae; assembly: GCA_014839935.2. Lineage (NCBI taxonomy): Eukaryota > Fungi > Entomophthoromycota > Entomophthoromycetes > Entomophthorales > Entomophthoraceae > Entomophthora > Entomophthora muscae. Next base: position 4,153 of record QTSX02000511.1, read on the forward strand.
GGTATCTCAGGTTCTACTGTTTAGTTGACTGCTTCATGGTCATTTTTGGGGTCTTCAGGAACAGTTGTTTGGCTTTTTGGGGACCCATCTTGGCCAGACTAGTCATTGGTTCTGGCAGGTTTGGGTGAAGGGGTCATGAGGTCTTTTCCAATGTGATTGCCATTTTGGGATTGGCTTGACAGGCATTCCCAAGGAAAAAGAACTTGATTAAAAAAAGGGGTTCCCAACCAGGTACCCCAAATTACCAAATGGAGAATGGGCTTGAACTGGGAGTTCTAGGAAGCTAAATTTAGCTTGCCCAGGCCCAGCCAAACCCACCAAGGCTTGAGTATAGCTTTTGGGGCCCAGGGTGGGCCCCATAGTTACTGTCAGAGCAGGAGTGGTTCCTGCACTTGGGTAATTTCTTTTTAAAGCAAACCCAGGTACAGACAAGCTCCCACCACCTGCTCCTCCTGCCTGGTAGCTGGGAGCATATTAAAATCCCAGGGTGGGATTCAAAATTTTTAAATCTGTAACAATACATATCATTCTCCTCAAAAATTAAGTTGAGCTGGGTGTACACAGGGTTCATAGAAGTTGATCTCTCTTGGTCAGTAGCCTGAGCTTGGAGTTGCTCCTGGTACTGCCCTTACAATATAAAATTTATCTTCACTTTTAAAAATCATTTTTTTAAAAAACTATTTGAAATTATATTAAAAACAAAAAAGTAAAGTATTTTTGGAGTGTTAATTTTATTTAACTGTGTGCTCCTATTTGAGACATTCTCTTAGACATAAATCTATATTTTTAGAAGCCCAGAAATTGAACATAATGATGTAGTTTCCTGAATAGATTTTAATGAATTTACTCTTGAAAGGCACAATTTTCATTTGAGTCCTAAAATAATCAAGATTGTCAAAAAGTGAGTTGTTTTGTTTTTTAAAATATCACTTTTTTGTCTGAACTAATTTTATTCTCTGATTGTATAATTTTTGTTATATGATAAAAATCAAAGTTGATGTAGATTTCTTTGGAATGTGACTGTTTTATTTTTGTTTTGTTTTGAATATGGGAGTTTTCTTCCTCATTTTTGAGATTATGTATTTGATTTTAATTTTGCTGTATGATTGACTTTTTTGTAATCTGGACCTGAATAATTGGAACTTCTGATGATTTAATTGACCTTCAACTATAATAAGTTAAATTTTTTCATGTGACTGGATCAGTTCTTTATGAACTCAACTATTTTGTTTATCTCAACAGGGTTTAAAACTACTGGCATGAAAGAAACATTCTTGTATCTCATTATTGAAAGTTTTTACAAAGGCATTGTACTTGGTTGTCTCATAGTCTATACTAAGAATCTTGGGGCCAAGGGCTCAATCATGTTCATTCTCTTTAGAATCCAGGATAATATAATCTTTATCATAATAACCAGGATGGCCCTTGTTGATGGACCAGGATTCTTTCCAGCTTCAGTGGCAATAGCTTTAATCTCTCTCCTTAAAACCTTTTGAATTTTCTTAGGTATACCTCCTCTGAGGCTCCAGGAAGAAGAAAATAGGCAAAGAGAAGTAATTTATCATCAAGATTGGGATGAAACACCCACAGCTGATAAAATAAGTTGGAGCATGTTGCAAATTTCCCATCAAATAGCCAAGTATAGTGGTACACAGTTGCTCTGGTTTTTTATAGGTGGCATAACATATTATCCTGTTGTTAGCATCAGGCGTATCATTGTGAAGAAGGAACTGTTTATTTTATTGGGTCATCTGCAACTCAGGAGTAAGAACCAGGTCTTTTAGTCAGGATCCAATCCTTTCAATTGGGTTTAGCTCTTGGCACCTATAAAAGATATACTTAACAAGTTTTTTACAGTCAGGGACAATTTTAAGGCTTTCCTTGCTTGGGTGCTTGGTGGCTTTTGCTTCAAGGTGGGTGGCCTTCATATTTTTCAAAAATGAGATCATTTGGAGCAGGTACCACTTGAGCAGCTTAGCAATCAAAGTGAAGGGCATGCAGGTATGTTCCCCCTTTCCAAGATAGTGTTATTGTAAATTTACTCCCCCCCTTTAGCTCTGGATAGGACAATCTTCCCTCAGTGCACCAAGAAATCTGCTGGGAATCAAGCTAAACCTCTTAACTCTCTTGAGGATTTAGCCCACAGAATTGATGAGCAATTTGTCTTGGCTTATCCTTCTCAGGTGGTAACCACAAATAATCAGATTTATGTTCCCACTTGGGAAGAATCTCTGATTAATTTAGGCTATTTTTTGGCTTGGGCTTGCCCACATCTAAAACAAATCAAGATTAATCAATCAGATGTGCTTCTGTAAAATCAATATATTCCAATCCAACTGGATTAGATGCTGTCTTGGAGCACTCCATTGATGACAGCCAATCAGAGTTGAGGTTGGAAATTATTGAAAAACCTTCCAACCCATGTGATTATTCTTGCAAAAATTCTCTAAGAGCCAATCATGCTTGACCTTTGGGTCAGGTGACCTGGGATTTCAAAATAATCCTTTATAGCAAGACAGGGGACTGAAAGTCCCCTGCTTGCTCATTCTTTCAAATTAAAAGTTCACAACTTTTTCCAAAAACTCATAGTTTATTTTGGGGCCTTTTTCCAGTTCCCCTCCTATCCCTGGCTTTGTTAGTATTAAAATTACTAGTCCTTACCTTCCCAGTGCTTCTCAAGTTTACAATGTTGCTTTCAGAGCTTCTAGAGTTAACATTAGAGTTTATCTATACGCTTACCTCTTACGCTTTCAAAAATCAAGTTAGAATATTATAATTAGTATTAAAAACCTTATAAATACTAACTTGAAGTTTGATTTCATTTTCTGTTTGCTTTGCTGTATCCTCAATTTCCTTTACATTTTAAACAGTCTTACTTGCTTCTTGTTAAAGCATATAGTTTGTGGTTGTTGTTTGCCTAACTTTGAGCTATACCTGCAGGCTCCCAGCTCTCAGATTTCCCCCCTTTTTTGTTTTGTTCAGAAAAGACCACACAATCTCTATTTTGCTTGTTTTTATCCTCCAAATCAAAATTCTGGCCTCCTTTTTGAAGTTTGTGGCCTTTATCCTGGCCCCTGCCTTGGTAATGATTTGAACCACTTCCCCAGACCTCTAGAGCTGTGTTACTCATTCATTTCACCATGTAGGGACCAACCCCGGCCAATTCATGTATATGTTTGAGGACCTCTTTGGATGCTCTCAGGACATTCTTGTCACTAGTGAGAACGTGGTGAGAAGTCTCACCTATGACAATCTTGGGTTTTCTGCTCTCAAACTGGTCCCCTCAACACCCCTAAGTCTGGTCCCTCCAGTGCTCCTCTCATCTAAGGACCTGGTTAGCCTGGACCAAGGAGAAGATCTGGACACCCAAGAGCACTCCCCCAAGTGTGCCACCTGGTTGCTTGGTGGGATGTTTTTGATGGGTTTGGATTCCTACCTCCCCCAACTATCTGCTATGCCCTCTTTGTGGACGCCAGTTCAAGAGGTCATACCAGTCTTGCATTGAATGGCATCCTGGTGGATCCTTCCCCCAGGATGGGAGCCAAAATTAGTTGGTTTATCCCCCTCTCTCACAGTTATCCCAACCTTGGGTGTTTAGGTATGCAGGACAGCTTCTGTCCTTACATGTGAAAAGATTTTATCTTGCCTTCTTGCTTGTGATTATTGTAGTTAACTACATAGTCATCACTGTCCATGATTGGGCCATCTTTGACTTAAATCACTGGAAATATTTTGGAAATCTCTTTAGAATATTTAAGGGGATCTTAAAATTGCAAATATTATGGGCCTTTATTAGATTCCAGGGCCCAATAGGGGCATGCTGTAACCAGGAAAGTACTCATATGCCTCAAAATTTTCATGTATATACTGAGAGAATTCAGAGAAGGGATTAAAAGAGTGCTTAGAACTTGCCTTTCTGTTTTGGATCCATGCTAAACATCATCACTTATCATCAACATTTCCTCCAAGACTCTTTCTCACAGCCCATACCAGAGTCAAGCTGGACTCCCACAGGGGAGGCAGACTGGGCCTGAAAGGCCATGTACACAATTGGTGCTATTCTGACCAGGTAATTCACAGCTTTAGCCAAGGGACACCAACTTCCAGTATGGGGCACAACCTGATTGGCCAGCCCCAATACTGTGATGTAAACAAACCCCAACTTGCTGAAGTCTTGGGCAGGGGGAGTGAGAGAAATCTCCTTCATGGTAGGCAGAACAGATACTCTAGGGTGGCCAGGAGGAAGATCCAGGTGGTGAGAGTGGAAGAACTCCGAGTCAAAGGTGCAAGGTAGCTTAACCAAAGTGACAGGAGCAGAGCCAGGAGGGAACAGATAGGCGCAGTTGTATTGTGTAGTGGATTCACAAATAGATGTAAATAGAATATTTTATTGGTACAAAAATAGATAGTTTCTGCAAGAAAATAATGGATCCTGGGCATAAAGCCGTTTATTTTAAGATTTTAACAGTTTGGAAGGCTTTTCTTCATTACTATTTATACTTACTGGGAAATAATTAGCCTATTGTGCCACCAGAGGCCTGGTGGCATCATTTCCAGTGATACTTGCAAAATGGCTTGGAAATTGCGCACTAGGACCTGGGGGGAAGACATTGTCTGATATATCATGAACATTGATCTGTCTTCTGAATGCCAAGGTGCCACAGCTATTTATAGAACCCACAAGCAATTGAGCGCACAATTGCACAATTGAACAATCATGCTCCCAATGTATCATTTCCTGATAATTAAGTGGTCCAAATTCCTTAATAGAATTGGAGCCAGGGATTTGAAGCATGTGGGCCTTGCAAAACCCAGGTCATTTGTGATCAGAAAGGGGGTTTCCTCCCAGGAAGGCAGTTGGTAATGTTTCCCATGCTGTTGGTTGCTGTATCTCTAGGAAGGCTAGCTGATTGTCTGGGGCATTCTGGGACCTGACACTCTTCACATTTGAATCTCTTTTTAAAAAAGCTTTAAAGAGGTTTAACTCCAGGACGCCACTTTCTGATTTAACTCCTTGTTTTAATCTCTTTGTTTTAATAGAATCTCAACACTCCTGATTTCTCTTAACTTAATACCTTTGATCTCTCTGTTTTCTACATCCTTCATTTGTTGAATATCTTATCAAGCCCCTACAATAAGTTTAGAAAATCCTAGGAAAAATCTTTCTTCTTGGGTAGGTGTAACCTCCTTGCAAAATTTTTGGCATAAAGTTTCTCAAAGGCGGCCTTTGTGACAGAAATAACTGGATAATATGATGCCGTTTCTAAATGATGGGGAATTACCACCCAAATCCACATATAATTGATGATTAACCACCAACGCGGCTTCAGATACTTTTTAGTGAAATTTCCAATTGTAACTCCAGGATTAAGTAGAAAAATCAATCCTAACCAGAGTAAACCAAGATAAATGGCCTGCAATAGAATCAGAGTTTCTTCAGCATAAAATTCAGGACATTGAGATAGCATATGAGTTTCAGCTTCAACGGGAGTAGGAACAGCTCCAAGATTGACAGGCATTGGATTAGCATTTGGTGGCAACAACAACAAAGTACCAACAACAGGGCCCCATCTTCCTGAAATGATTCTGTTCAAAATCAGACTGTATGGGATATACCACAACAACCCAATCACAGGATGCATTTTTAAAATTTAAAATTAGAACTTGGGATAATTGCTTTTTATTGAGTAAATTTAGGAGGACTCAACTCTTAGAGTTGAAACAGAGAAAATTATTCAATATATATCAGAAAAATTGACTAAGCAATACCACCTGAGTCTCAACCTCCTATTCCTTCCACAACATCAAGTGAGTATCTAGTCCAGGTTGCAAAGAACCCTTGCGTGACCAGTTTCTGACAACCCTGCCAATTAGCAAGCTCATATTTGGTGACCCTTAAATTACGTCAATTTATCAACGTCAGCTTGGAAGGGGGAGCTGGTTTTGGCTGGAAGACTGGAGCAGCTGTGTCCCATTTTCAATTGGCCATTTGATTTAAATCTGTTAACTTGATCAATTTTGATACAGGTTCCAGGCTTTTTGAGCCTTCTTGCTTGGACAAACAATGCCCAGCATTATGGAACCTACCATGACAGCCTTCACCTCCTATAATGTTTCCCTGGGGAATGTCTTAGTCATCTTCATAGCTCCCCAAGAGTCCTATATGGACCTCTTGGGGATCTTCTTCTGCAGCTCAGCACTCCATACCTTTGATACACCAAATTTAGCCTTTATAAAGACAAATGAAATAGACATAATAAAAGCTCAAATAGAATGAGGGGAAAGCAAAAATTGTCACCTAGATATATTTATTCTATTAAATTTGTTTACATTTATATACTGCTTGGGATTCAGGCTTAAATCCCCTCTAGTTCCAGAATCTCACATGGATTTCTGGCATGTGACCTATGACCCACCAGTGTCATTTAACCAAGATCTTTACCAAAAAGCTTTAAAATGCTTAACCAATTGTGGGGTTCCTGTCCACCAGTCCCCAAGTGTGTCCTGAGTCATAGCCAGGGACCAGCAGGAAGGGGTTGTCATTCTCTAGTAAGGGAAAATGTATCTCAGAAATATGTATAGGGGTTGAAATGGGCCTTTATTCACTCTCAGAAGGAAGATCCTCTTAGAAATCTTCTGGTATATGGCCCGGTGGGTCAGGGAAACAATATGGGTTTGACAATACTTGGAGTCCTCCACCAATATCTTAGACTCCTTGTACTTGGTCTTGGACTCCTGTACCTTAGTCTTGGACTTCTGATCCTTAGACTTGGGCTTCTGCTTCTTAAACTTGGACTTCTGCGCCTTAGAATTAGACTCCTGTGCCGCGCTTAGGATAGCTCCTTATTCTTGGGCTCCTGCTCCATTATCTTGGGCTTCAGCTCTCTGTATATCTTTAGTGGCCTTGGTATTCCACTTGTATCAGTCCAACCAAGCTCCTGCTGGTGATCAAAAGGCTTCCAAAAACCTCTCAGCAGAAACTCAAAAGGCCTGGGAAAGATCCTGTAACTTTCCAGCCAGCCACCTTCTTATAGTGTCCTTTTCTCAACGGTTCCGCCTTCAAAATGGCTTTCTTCAGAAGCTTAAACCATTGTCGCTCACTTTTTCTTATAATAACTTAAGCTTACTTACTTACTTTCTCAAAAGCTTAAAGTATTAATTCACTATTTCCTCACTTATACTTTAAGCTTTTGGCTTCCACCAATCATTTTCATCAGATAACCTTCCAGAACTCAACCAATGAATGCAGAGCGCAGAAATAGACCATTTCTGAAGTTCCACTGGGATCCAACTAAGAAATCAATTTCCATTGCTCAAACCGCTCAAATTGACAACTCTTTACGCACCAAAGTGTTAATTAGTTCACTATTCCAGCACCAGTCTACCCTGAATTCCACCTAAACCAATTTAAATAGTAGAATACTATTTAAACTTTTCTTTTTGGACCTCTTCAACGTTTTCCCCATATATTACCAAATATTGTAAAATCCAAGGAAAATGTCTCACCAAAAGAACTTTGTATACAGCTCTCATAGCAACATACTTTCATCTATCCTAGGAACTTAATAAATAAATCTCTTATACACACTTCTATCCACATTCCTTCTTGATTTTACTACTAAACCAAGGCAAAATATTTCACATTTTAACACCTCAGCAAACCAATCTGGCAAAATCTTTGCTCATTTCTCCAGACCACCAGTTCTTCATCATCATCATCTGATCCTTCAACCAGCTCCTGTATCATGATCAGCCAATCCAACATCATGATCTTCAACCACATTTTCCAGCTCTTCAGCTTAACCAGAAATCAGTCTATCTTAGACAATAAACAGCTTATCTTAGTCTCTAAACAGTTCATTCCAGTCTTCCAACAGCTTATCAGTCCTCTGGCTACTCCTTTAACATGTCCAGCTACTCCTTCATCATGATCTCTGAGACCTTCAACTTATCCTCACTAGGAACCACCTTGGTTCCACCTGCACAAAGAACCTTTTTTGGTTCCAAACTTCAATATGAACCAACAGTCCCTCAACTAGTCTTCACTGTGATCAAACAGTCCTTCTTACTAGTCTTCTCTGCTGATTCTGTGAACCACCTTGGTTCTTTATCTCAGTCCATGTTACCAGAACCTGTAGATCCAGACATGAGTCTACATTGAACTGGCGTTTGAATGGGCCCTTGCAAGTGGCACTACACTTAGGCCATTCAACCATAGATCAATGTCTATGTGTTGTTTTTACTCACCCAGGTGATCAAATCTGGGCTTTCAGTTGCAAAGTAATCAGCTTTACTTCCCAGAGGCCTGATCACATCAAGTTCTGCAGCTGCTTCCCCAAGCAAACCACCTTGATGACACCTCCAAGCAAATCTATGCCTTCCAATGCTCACTTTGGGTTCCCCCCAAAGCTCCCATAGGGGCATAAATGAGGACATCCTACCAGTCTGTTAGGTAGGATGCTTGCTCACAGACCTCTTGTAAGTGTATCAGGGTATTTAGAGCCCTCAGAGCTTTTCTCTTCCCTGGCAGCCTGCGCTACCCGCCAGGGGTCCAAAACCTTCTCCACCTCAAACAAACAAAGTTCACTGCTAGCTATCTCATTCTTCCCCCTTTTGCAGCCACAGTTCCCTGTTAGGTAAAGACCTCTAGCCCACAGCAGCCAACATCTTCTGCTGGGTGGAGACAACAATTGCCTCTAGTAGTCTTTACACCTACTAACTAGGCCTTACCTTCCCTAGTAGCCATCATTCCCTACTAAGCCTCTACCTTCAACAATCAACCAAACTTTTACTCAGCCAACATTAGCCCCGCCTGCAAACCACCAAACATGTGGACCGTCACACCAATATTAATTCTCTCAAGTATACAGTAGTTTTTAAACCTGTTGAGATAAATGTATATTTGTCAATTTAAAACGCATGAACACATTCTAAAAACAAAATCAAAAATTAAGGAATTTATTTAATTACAATAGATTTGGATCCACTTTGATTTTGTTTTTAGAATGAGTCATGTGTTCTAAACTGACTAATATATGTTTATATCAACAGGTTTGAAAACTACTGTATTATGGAATAGCCTAATTCCTTCTGTGAACCTGTACTTCCCTGGATTCAAATATGCCAGCTTTATGTGAAAAACCCCTGTGAAATATCCTATTCCTGATTTGATTTTTATTGTTCTGACTGGGAAAAAGCTGATCAAACCTCAATACATAGACAGCTGTGTCCCCATTTAGTAGTTTCTTCACTAATTGCTCCCTTGCTCTTAGTACTACTCCATGGTTTAACATATTAATTAAGTGCAATCCTGGCACTTACCTACAGTTAACCTTAACGGTATTCTTGACACAACCAATACCATCATGTCTTATAATTAAATCCTTGTTAATCATTATAAGTTAACTGTTAATTAATCTTTCCAGCCAATTAACCTATTTGCAAGACACCTAGTCTCCAATATTGTTTTTTTCAACCTTGCCCTATTCCTATTAATTAGTTTGGCTTAACTAATTTTGGGAACTTTACCATCTTTCTTATACAGGTACCAGGTTTATACAAGAATTTGTGATCAAAGAGTTTTTTTAACCCTATCTATATAGGTAGGACACGCCATTTCAAAAATGGCATCTCTAAAAACGCCATCTCAAAATAT
>QTSX02000512.1:0-13703 GCA_014839935.2 Entomophthora muscae
GGTTGATCACCTAAACAACATTAGTAATTTGAATTCAAATTTACCTTTGCCAGAACACAAGATGGCTTCCTTCAGCCAATCAGATGATACAACTGGTTCAGGAGCTTTTGAATTCACTTTCAATTCAAACCCTGAAGCTGTTGAGAGTAAACCGGGCTCTGTACTTAATAGTAACTCAATTAACAGCTGTTTATCTTCTTCTGGTGTTTCAATTGCAACACCAGAAGCCCCCCCCCCACGCTGAGACCTCATACAGCTGGGGTAAATAATACCTAGCTGTTTGGGAAGGCTTCAGGGGGTAACTTCCAGTTAAAAATGAACTTTATGTTGTTTTTAGGAAGATTTTCATTGCCAAGGTTTTCCTCCCAATATCCTTCAATTTCTCCAACATTTTCCCCATTCCCCTTATGAGCTGCAGTTTAAAAGTCTTGGAAAGCCTATATAAGTCTCCATCTTACAATATGATAGTTGTTCAGTTAATAAAGTCAATTTCCTTTAAACCATTTGATTCATTCTTGCTTGCTCTCCAGCCTTGAAATCCAACACCATAATACTACCCAAGTCTTCCCAATGGGGATCATTTGGGTATAAATGGTTGGTTTGGTTGCTCCTTGTCCAGTCCTTTACTGCAAGCGTATCCCTTGGAACCAGAGCCAATTCTGGTTCATCTCCTCCTAATTACCTTGACAAGTCATGGTGCCAAGTGATACCAGGTGTATGGTACACCACCACTCCATTGTCTCCAAATCCCTCCATTAAAGAGAAACCACAGGTATGGGGGCCAGTCATCCTGCTCCTTCCTTATTCCATCCCTTGGCTTTGGCTTTCCTTCTCAGTTATCTTGGAGCTTAATTCCTTTTAGGAAGATTCAATCCTCTTCTGGGTTGATATTGCCTGCTTGGAGAATTATTCCATATGTGAATGGTCTCTGTCCCCATTGGTTCTCTAGTCACAGAGTTGAATCCATCCGCGGCCATACACCTTTTGGGTGATATGTTTACAAGTGGATGGGTTCCTGACAATAGGAGTGCCACCAAGTTAATGATTAATTGGTGAGTCATGTGGTGGGCCATTTGGTAAACTAATTGGGGCGTTAATTCCCCAAGAGAGAGTAATTAAAGATGTTGCAACATCTCCCCCTGGAGTGCTGGAAAGTGGAGCCTTGGGAATTTTCTTGAGAGTGTAAGAGATACAGGCTTGGTATTGGTCTAGTTCAGTATTGAGAACAGGGAGTCTGGAGTTGCGCTGTTCTTGCTTTGCACAGTCATGATGCATGTGTTTCAGTTCATTTTAGACACCTATCCCTTTGATGAGGTAGGTATTGTTGGGGTTGACCTCCATGACAATGCCTGGCCTCCTAGTCCTGTATCCAACTTGTGCTGGTCATGGTCAACAACCCAGATTTTGTCCCCAACTTGGAATCTTTCCTGTTGTAGTGGGATTGCCTCTCTCTCAATCATTTTCTATTCCATATCTTCTTGGTCTTTTCTAGAACGCTGTACGTTGGGATTGCTGTTGTTGGGCACCTTTTTTGGTATAGGTAACTGTGGTCCTGCGGCAGTACTAACACGGGCGGGCTTCTGCCCATAGACAAGTTCATACGGCCTTTGCCTGTATTACGGTTGACTTATGTTCTGCACACCATGAGTGCAGTTGGTAGCATGTTGACCCAGGTTTTTGGATTGTTAGCAGATAATTTACTAGAGGTTCTGCTAGTGAGCCGTTTAGTTGTTCTACTTGTCCATTTTCTTGTGGGTGATATGAGCCGGTGATGATATGTTTTACCCTGTTCTTGGCAAGATAGATATCAGTGTCAATGGCCTTGAGTTCAGTGCCTCAGTCTGTGATCAGGAGGTTGGGCTTTACCAAACTTGGCTATAATTTCTTTCCCAATAAGTTGTCTTATATCATTGCCTTAATGTTCCTTTGTAGCTTGTGCTACAGGTCATCTGGTGGCATAGTTGATAGCTGTTATTATGTACTCTTTGCTTTTGTTCTTGCCAGGCATTGGTCCCACAATATCCAGTGACCACACCTTGAAGGATTGTGTGATGGATACTGGTGCTACTGGCTTGGGCAGTGGCTTGGTTCAGGCGTACTTTTCACAGACTTTGCAGTGTTCTAATACTTCTCAGATATCATCTAGCATGTTGGGCCACCAGTAGTGTGTCTTGAGATATTCATGCAAGTTCCTGCTATGGGTGTGTCCCAGGTCTCTGTGATATCAGAGGATTGTGTCAATCTTTTTCATTGACAAGAGTTGTTGTGTTTTTAAAAAATATTAACCGCTTGTGGTCTGTGAGGACTTTGAACGTTTGGCCCCTTCCAGATAGCATTGCCATTTCATGAGGCAATGCATGATGGCCACCAACTCTTGATTGTTTATGTAATCTTTGTTTGCTGTCAGATAGTTTCCTTGACTTGTACGCCACGGGGAGGAAGTTCTTTTCTGCTGTTTGTATACAGAGTACTCCTCCTATGACGTAGTCAGATGCATCAGTTTCTAATCCATAGATCCCCTTGCAATTCGGGTACTGGAGGATAGGGGTGGTAACCATATGTTCTTTTAGTTGAAGGAAGTGTTGGTCTTGTAGTGGCGTCCAGAAGAGCTTGCTTGTTTTGCCCATAATGGCAGGCAGGGGGCTGTTAGGGCACCCCAGTCAGAGAAGAATTTTCTTACATAGGCCGCCATTCCTAGGAACGTGAGGAGCTTGCTCTTATTTCTTGGGGCTGGCATTTCAGTTATGGCATGTATCTTGTCTGGATCTGGTTTGATCCCGTCCTTGCTGATAATGTGACCAAGGAATGAAAGTTCAGCTGAAAAGAATTTGCACTTTGATGGTTTTGCAATCAGTTGGTTTTTTTCAAGGGTGCAGAGGACCAGGCGGACCTCTTCCTGGTATTGCTTCAGGTTTGAACTGTAGATGATGGTGTTGTCCAGGTAGATAATTGCTTGTTTCCCAATGTGTTCTTGAAGACCTCATTCATGAAGGTCACCAAGGTACTGGGGGCATAGGTCATTCCAAAATTGAGGGAAACACATTTAAAGGATCTTTACTTGGTTCTAAACACAGTCTTTGGGATGTCTTCAGGATTTATGCAAATTAGTAATAGCCTGCTGTCAAATCAATTTTTTTGAAGATTTGGGACCCCTCAGGGCGTCAAAAAGGTTGTCAATCAGGGGCAGGGGTGACCTGTTATTAATTGTGACCTTGTTGAGCGCTCTGTAGTCTGTGACTAGGCGGAGTCCTCCATTTTTCTTTGCTACAAAGAAAACAGCAGCCCCAAAAGGCAACTTTGATGGTTGTATGAGTCCTTTCTTGAGGGCTTCATCAAGATAATTCTTTAGGGTGTTGTCTTCTTGTGGTGTGAGGCAATAGATAGGACATGTCTTAGATATACTTCCTTTTAGATCAATCTCATTTTGTATACAACGGTCTGGTGGTAATCCCAGGAGGACTTCCTGGAAGACAGAGGGAAACTCACTGACTAGTTGGTATTGGATATAGTAGTTTTTATGTATGGTTTCTGTATTCTTAAAGTGGATGACCTCATATGTACAGGTACTCCAATTGAGTTTGCTAGGATTATTTTCCTCCTCTGTTTTCATAATCTTTACAAGCACATGGTCTTTCATAAGCGTGTCAAGATGAGTTGGGTAGACATTGTGGTGCATCTTGTCTCACTTTATGGTGAGGGTAGCACTATCCCAGTCAATATGAGGTTTGGTCTTTCTCATCCAGTCCAGGCCAAGTATAACATTGTACTTGGGGATTGGTATGATGGGGCCACTGATTGTAGTTTTTACGTCTCCAATTTAGGCGCAGAAAGATTTTGCTTCTTGTTGACTGGTGTGCTTTGGTTATCTGCCATGATGACTCTCTTGACGTTGCTTTGGCCTGTAGGTAGCTTCACAAGATTGGCAAATTTATTGTCAACAAGGGATTGATCTTCTCCAGTGTCAAATATTGTGGTGTCCTGATATCTGTGAAAACCAAAAGGATAAGTGACAAGATTATTTCCAGTTTGGGTGGCAAACAGTGGAGGATTGCTGGGGGTACTTGAATCATGGTGATTGAATCCACATTCTGGTCCCTGTACAGGTCTTGTAAAGTGGGGGAGGGCGGCTTGCCTAAGAACTCCCCTGACCTTTTCCCTCCTTGTTGGTATGTTCAGTACTTGCTTGGTTAGCCTATGCTGTACAGTTACCGGTTCAAGGATGTGTGTTGTTGGCTCAATTTTTTTGTTTGGTCGAGGATCCTTTCTTGCTGTGGGGCTCTTCTTTTTCTTATTGGTTGATTGCAGATTGTCAGATTTTTGAGATGTGCACTTTCCTTCTGAGAATAATTCTTCAAGGTTCTTGCAGCAGGGCATGTCAAACTGTCGCCTAATGTGCGTGGGGAGGCCATTGTAGAAGTCCAATCATGGTCCAGGTCATCAAAGTTGATAGTGTTGGGGGCACGGTCACATAGTCTGCATATGCAGCAATGTATTCCTTGATTGTTCCTGTCATTTTGAACTTTCTGAGTTCAGTCATGATCACAATGTTGGAGTCCTTTATAGAGAACTTTTTGAGGAATGCAGTTTTGAACATGTCCCAGTTTGCCTTCTGTTTGGGGTGTTGGCTTATCCACCCACTTACAAAACATGATGCGGTTCCTGTGACGCAAAGAGCAATCTCACTGACCCAGAGTCTTTGAGGAGAGTCTACTTGTTTGAATTTGCTTTGTGTACTGTTGATCCAGAGGGAGGCAGTTTCCCAGAGTAACCCAACAAAAGCCCCAATTTCTGCTGTGTGTAGGTGTTGAAAGACAATACTGGGTATCTCAGGCACCTGTAGGCTTGCAGAAGTTGTAGGCAGATTAAAGAGTTTTTGAGTGTGGAGAAAGTTGTACTGTTTGGTGAGGACAAGGACGTTGTGGAAGATGGTGAAGCCTGTGGGGATGTCTTGTCCTTCTTTGTAGTCTCTCCAACCTGCGGGAAGGGCCATTTTCTGGTTCTTTCTCTTGGGAAGAATATTTTCTTATAGTTGCGTAGGTGTGGATAACCTACCTGTGCTACCACTGTTGAGTATATACTTCTTGTGAAGTATAATAAACAAGATAAAGAGGAAATTAAGAAGAGAATGATACTTTATTTGATATGAATATAGGATAATATATGGTATCATGGGAAGTCACATACTGTCCATGTACATCATGGAAGTCAGGGGGCTTATCTGAGTAATATTCCTATTAAGTCACAAGGCTTATTCAAGTTGTTTTCCTTTTAGAATCTGGATTATTTGATCCCTGTAATAGATGGGAAAATGATAGGAGTGCTACCAAGTTATAGATTAATTGGTGAGCCGTGTGGTAGGCCATTTTGTGAACTACTTGGGGCGTTAATTACCTGGGAGGGAGTAATCAAAGATGTTTTGACAATCCCCACCGTGCAGGTCACAGAATATAAACCAGATTTGGGTTTCAAGGATGAAACAGATGTAAGATCTGACCAGTTTCATATATCAGACTCCATTTGTAACTGCAATCTATTACTGTTTCATCTATCCTCATATCACAACAGGCGCCTTGATAGAACCACAGTATGTTTTAGATAATTGTAGTAAAGTTCTGATCAGATAAACAGATAAATATCTATTCTGATCAGAGGGAATAGCTTCTATGCTTATGAACAAACACTGCACAAACCAAGCTAGGGTTATTTTTAGTAAATCACAGCTCATGCAGATCTGTTCAGTGACTTTAAGAGCAGGTAGCAAAACATGGCAGATATACTTGTAACCTGCTCCTAAAGCCACAAAACAAATCAGCATGAGCTGTGATGTGGCTTGAAGGTCACATCATGATCTGTAACCAGCTGCTGAAGCCACAGAACAGGTTGTTCTGGGTGAATCTTGGTCACACACAGACTGTGAAAATTTTGGTGCCTGCCCCTGCTCTAGCTGCAACCAAGATCCACCCATTACAACCTGCTCTGTGACTTTACAGCTAGTCAAAGATCATCCTGTGACCTTCAAGCCATATCCTAACTCATGCTGATTTTCTTTGTGACTTTAGGAGCAGTTAATAGTGGAAACTGCCATGTTTTGTGACCTGCTCCTAAAGTAACTGAATATATCTGCATGGGCTGGGATTTGCTAAACATAACCCTAGCTTGGTTTATGCTGTGTCCTGTCAAATTCTTGGGTGCAGCCAAGGGACACAACCTTGTTGTAAATGTGCTATTTTAGCAGAGTTACCAGGGGAAAGATATTTAGAAACTATATAATATTATTTATTGAGAGATAACTATCATATTGTTGATGTGAACTGTGGATATCAGGAACATGATTGTGTTGGCCCCGGGTTGAATGGTTAGGGGGTGGCTTGATCTGGATAACCAGTCAAGCGCTAAATCCAGATATCCTGGTATGGGATCACCATCTGCCCATGCTGTTGCTTCTGGTCATCCAAGCTGACTTCTGCATCTGGCTATGGGTCACTGGGAAGCCAGATTGCTGGTCACAACCCCTCATGGTCAGAACTTTTCCAAGGGCTGGCCCCCCTGTTTCAACAACCAGGAACCCTAACAGCAGGGTCAGGTCCCTACTAAGCCAGCAGTTAGCCTTTCTGAATAAATAAGGAATCTACTGTATGGCCCTGGGGATGGTGATCATCAGAGATCTCTGCTAACCAAGACTAGGGAGCTGTCTCCAAAGTGCGCAGATAGACCAATTGAAGAATGTAAACAGAACTTAATTACATTGGGTGGATCAGAATGGTTTGCATATGGCAATCATCAACCACAGACCAGTAGAAGGGCCAGTAGATTACATGAACACTCTCATAAGTAGGTCAAGGATTGCTCATATCATCAGCTGGAATTCAAATGAGCCCTTCACCTGATTTAGAGCCAACCCTGGTTCCAGGAGAGAAAGGAAGCTGAACGTTTTCACACCCAAAATGCCATTCTATCAGGGGCAAAATAGATGATGCATGAATATTGGGATCACCAACATCTGCATGACCTACTATGAAGCTTGTGGCAAAGACCCTGGGCGCCAGGCCCTTTGGGCAGCAGCTGTCTGGATCTAAACTGTCAGGATGTAACATCCTCCATGTTGATGATCCCAAGAATTGCTTTTGCTTTACTTTTTACAATTTTACTTAAAGCTTTGACATTAAAGTTTAACTTAGACTTTAGCATCAATAAAGCTTTTTAAGCCAAAAGAATTAATCCACATTTAATAAGTAAACACAAATATTTTTTGGAAACTGTTGGCATGGAGAATGTTACATTCTGAAAGTTTAAATTCTGATGCCTGTTCTTTGGAACAGAAGGCTGCAGGATATGCAGTCCTGGATCTAATCCTGAATTGGTTCTGCTTTATAATGAGACGAAAAATTTCATTTTTAACACTCTTTATTGTATATGTTTAAAGCTCTAACCAAGTGAGATGATCATAGTTCAGTATGCTTATATAAAATGATTAAAAATCAGAGTAAAAAATGGAATCCTTATAATTTAAATAATTTTTTAATAATATATATCTACTAATGTCTATTGTTACTATCTTATTGGTTCTGTCAAATTCTAAGATTAAAGAGACAAGAGAAATACCTTTGTTTTGTCACTTGAGTTATCAAACTTCTATGATCATGCTTCATATAGTTATGGAAAGCTTGAAGGTTATTCCCTAGCTCTTGCTAAATTTTTAGAGCTTATCAGAGCATTAAACTCCCTTATAATCAGGGGTGTAGTTCAAATCACTCAGGATTGACATCCTCTTATTTTGATCTTGAATTAAATATTTTATGCTTTTAAGGTTTTTGATGCCATCAGAGCAATGCTTGGCTGTATTACATGCTGATGTTGCACCTCAATAGCACTGTTGCTATCCAGCACTATGTTATAAAGTGAAAATGATTTAAGTTATTGATAATATTAGCTAAAATATGTTGTATAGTTGGCTCAGGTATCTCAGTTGAGAGTTTTTGTAGAGTTTTATTGCAGGTTTCTATAGTAAATATCATATACAAGGTAATTTAGTCTCTGATTACTTTTTAATCATATACAAGCTCTGAGATCTTCTCAGCAGCATGTGTTAACAAGTTAGCCTAGCTTGCTGTACAGTATAGCTTAGCCATATACAGTTTTTTTAAAAGCCACAGTAACAAGTAAAAAATACTTCAGATTTAAACAAATTCATCTCAGATTTAAACAAAAATAACTCAGATGTAACCAAAATAAAAAAATGGATTTATATTAATTTAAAAAAGTTTTGGGTTAATTTTAATTTTGTTTAATCTAAGTTTTTTGTTTAAGTCTGAAATGAATTTGTTTAAATCTGAAGTATTTTTACTTGTCGCCATAGCTTTTAAAACGGCAACTGTGGTAAGTTTGACTCCCTGGTGCTCAACACTATAGTAAAGTGAGAATTCAGCTTTTTCCCTGATTGACAACTGGAAATTGACACTTTTTAACTAACAGATCTTGATTTCTGAAAACTTTTAATATAAAAAATTAAGCCTTACAGCTATGGTATACTAAAGTAATTCCAGAGAGCTCAAAAATGCAATAAAATATTATCTTAATTAATAAAAATAAGGAGAAATAAACAACTATTTCTCATTTTACTATGTAATTTAAACTCCTCATCATAAAAATATTTTTGATTACCATAAAAATTGAAATTCCAATGAAACAAAAATATACAAAACATAACAATAAAAGTTATATAAAAATGAAGAATCATTAATACTTATTTGATATAGTTCATGTAAGCACAACTGTGAATATCATGTTTTCTAGTAAATTAACAAAAATTAAGATATTTCACTCACTTTCAACTATAACTATTCATCTCAAACTTGTCATGTATACATAAAATAATCATTGAAATCTAATTACATCAAAAAAATTAAAATTTAAAACTAAAAAGTAAAAAATAAAAGCTAAAAATAAAAAGTTAAAGCTATAGAAGCAAGACAGCAAGTTCATTCCTCACCATTCTTCCCCTTCTTTATTTTAGCTCATTCCAGGAGGGCAGTGGCAATAAGCTCAAGCTGCTGCTTGATCTCAGAGGCCTTGTACTTGTGCTTGGCTGCACCCTGGATGGCCTTGGTAAAGAGGGTGGATTGGGTGGTAGGCTTGGTGGGAGGGACGCGGTTGGTAAGATCTCTGAGCTTGGAGATGGTTTTTTCTTGCTCATGCTACAGGAGGGAAAAGAACTTATTAAACTTTGGGTGAAGCCTAAAGTTAGCCTTTAGATGCTTTTGATAAGCCTTTAGCGCCAAAGTGGTCTTGAGCTCCCTGTTGACGGCCGCCCGGTAAACGTTCCAACTGGCCTTGGTGCAGGCCTTGCCTTCCCTCTGTGTGACAACCTCCCAATCCAATGGGGCTCAAAGTACTCAAGGAAAGGCTTGAACTCCAAATGCTTGGCTACATAAAGATCCTTTGAGAGAACCTCAAACCCCTACACAGTGTGCTCTGGCTTTAAAAAAGCCAAGGCACTGAATTGTGCCAGCACAAATTTGCAGGTGTCTGAAGTGTCCCTCTGGCTCAACCTACTAAGCTCAGCATGGGCCTGCACATTGCAAGCAACTGCTTAGTGGAAGTGAAAGTGGCACCCCTGCACCTCCCCGCTAAACAGCTGCTCAAATGCATTGAACTGAGCAGGCTCAAAGTCCATAATGCACATGTGAGGCCCTAGAGCTCTGAGCCTTACCTTTTCCTCCAAGTCCAGGGTGGCCTGGCCCTTGTCAGCAGCAGGAGGGTTTGCGCGGGTGTGGGGGGGGTCTTCTTGGCATCATTTTTGTTGTCAGGGGGAATGAAGAAAAGTGCCTTGTGAAGGATGAAGAAAGCACAGGTATATATGGTCTTGGTGGCCCCAGGGAGTAGGAAAAAGGCAAGTGGAATCACTCAGATGTCAATCTGGGCATGAATCATCCAGAGCTGTTTGATCATCCGGGGGCAAGTGGCAAAGGTACTGTCAACTAGCCAGGTTAACGCCCTTTTCAACTCCAGCAGGCTCTGCTGAGTTGTGTAGCAGATTATGTGGTCCTGGGTGCTGGGCCCATTGTCATGGAGGAGGAAGCGCTCCCCACTTGGGAGCTGCTTAAGCTCATGAGTGAGCTTGAGCTGAGTGAGGACGTCTGAGGCCTTGGAGGGAGGGAGATTGGCGGTAATCTGCTCATTGCTGATAAATTTGACCAACTGTTCCTGTGTTGATACCAACTTAAGATTGTTGGGCTTGAGATATTGCAAAGCCTTTATGGCCAGATCAGAAGCCTAGAGGTGAGAGGAGGTCAGGATAATCTGGACCAGATACCATTTTAGCATCTGAGTGATTAGATGATTAGGGGCTCACAAGTGTGCTCCCCCTTCTTGGCTGTTACCCGCTCCCAGCCCTCAGTGTTCAGGTGGGCTCTGCAAGTCTTATCCTCACAGAAAAAGTCCTTGCTCTTAGTTTAGCACTTTTGGTTATTGCAGTAAAAGATGTAATTGTCAGCAACGTAGCCAGGACCACCCTTTACCAATATGATTGGGAATTAACAGGGGAAGCACTTGGGGACTTTGAACTCTCTGTCCACATTGCAGATGTTGTGGATGGCCAGTGGATCCCAAGCCATGTGAACAGAAGCTTTGAACTTTTTAAAGTACTCCTAAGGCTCATCTTGGGGGTGATATGAGGGAGGGGGAAGAGCCATCAGGAGGGGGGAGGGAAAGGGTTTTTCAAGGCCTGCTTGGATGCCTCCTTTTTATTGCCAGAAGAAGAGATGGGCTCTTTGGCAGCCTTTGCCTTCTTGGCACAGTGCTCCTTAGTGGGCTTGGAGTTGGCCTCTGAGTGGTAAAAGGAGTGATCAGTGAGGGAGTCATCACTTTTAGTTGAGGAATTGGGGGAGGAAGTTGAAGATGAGAGGGGAGGGGGAGGAGCGGGAGGAGATGAGGTGGGGGAGATGGAGTTGGAGACTTTGCCTTTGAAGGCTTCTTGACACGCTTGGGGGTGGTGGCTGGTTCCTTGGAGCCCTTGGAGGCTTGGCAATTGGTAGGCTTATTGTTCTTGTTTGATCTTGGATAAAGGAAAATTTAGTTTTTTAAATAAAACAGTATGAAAGATATAAAACACAAAGAGATAAAGCAAAGCAAAAGTTAAAACAAAGTATGCAAATAAAGTTTTATTTATCAAGAAAAAAACAAAACAAAGTAAATAGAAGCAAAATAGAAACTTAAAGTATAGATATAAAGGTTAAAACATAGAAAATAAGTGATTTTATGATAAAGCATCAAAGATGTTAAGTTCAGCATAACATCTTAGTGCTAAATCAATGTAAAATTATAGTTAAAAAGTATATAAAGATTATATGGGGAGTAGAAGGATGTTTAGTAGATTATAATTGCAAAAAAATTATTATTTGGAATTTTTTATTGGGAGTTAAAAAATCAAAACATAGTAAAGTGTCAAGTTTGTCACTGTCAATCAGCTGGGAAAAGCTTAATTCTTGTTGTAACTGTGCTGTTTTAGCAGAGTTACACGGGGGAAAAATATTTAGAATATAGATAATAATCTTTATTGCAAGATAGTGATTATATAGTTCATGTGGATCCAGGATAACAGGAATATGATTGGTGATCACACGGCTGGATGGAAGAGTGGGGTGGCTTGATCCTGGTAATGAGTCAAGCGCCAAAACAAGGTATCCACCATAAAGGATCATCATCTGTTCATTTTGTTGGATTTGGTAATTTGAGTTGACTTCCTAATCTGGCTTCAAGTAACCGGAAAATTGGATTGCAGGTCACAAATCTGCTTGGTTGGAACCTTGCTGGCAGGTCAAGTCTGTGGTTTTGACACCCCCAATTGAAGGTCGGCCTCCTCTGGGGGCAGGTTGTCAGGGAGGTTGTCAGGAGACCGGGCGCCATATTGGACTAGTTGGTGTTCTGTGGCAGGCAGGGCAGATTCTTGTTGTTTCTGTCTTGCTTTGCAGGTTTGTAGGCAATCATGGTGTAGGGTCTTGTCTTGCTTTTGTTTGCCAAGTCCTTGCACAAGGTAAGTGTTATTGTTGTTTACCTTCAGAATGATTGCTGGCCCCACTTTTTCAGGTTGTAACTTGCTTTTGTCAACATTCATGACCCATACTTCATCCCCAACTTCATGTCTATTGCAGATGAGGACAAATTTCTTTTGCAGACGTTCATTCTCTTTGGCTGTTTGCTCACTGTTAGCCTCTATTACTTGAGGATCTGAGCGTGGAGGGACTTCACTTGGAATTTCCAGTTTAGGTCCTGTCAATGCTTGAATGATATTTGGCTCTGTGCTGTATACCAGTTCAAACAGGCTTTTTCCAGTGGAGCTGTTCACTTGGGTTTGACACACAAGTAGTGCAGTTGGTAGCTGCTTATACCAGTCTTCAGGTCTCCCAGCGCTGAGTTTGGCTAAGGCTTGCACGAGGCTACCATTGAGCCGCTCTACTTGTCCATTGGCCTGTGAGTGGTATGGTGTTGTTATGGTGTGTTTGACCCCATTATTGGTGAGGTAAACATTGATGTCTTTGGAGGTCAACTCTTTGCCTCCATCAGTTATCAGGAGTTCTGGCTTTCCAAACTTGCTGATTATTTCTTTGCCAATAAATTGTTGAACGTCATTGCCAGTGTTTGCCTTCACTGCTTGGGCTCCTGGCCATCTTGTTGCAAAGTCAATGGCAGTGGTGATGTATTTTTTGTTGTTGTGCTTTCCTGGCATGGGACCAACAATGTCAAGGGCCCAAACTTTAAAAGGTAGTTTTGTGCAGATGGGGAGTACTGACTTTTACAGGGGTTTGCTTTTGGCAAACTTTTTGCACAACTTGCATTGGTCTAGAACTTCCTGGATATTGAAGTATAAGGTTGTCCACAAGGCCTTATGTTTTAGAAACTCATAAAGATTTTGGCTCTTGGTATGTCCAAGGTCTCTGTGATAGCAAAGGATAGTGTCAACTTGCTGATGTGTGGGGATGTAGGGAATGGTTGTGCCATCAGTCATCTTCCTGTGAAGAGTCCCGTATACATCAACAAAGAGGTGTTCATTCTTGATAACTGTTTCTTTGGTTATGTCAGTTGTGCCAGGGGGAACCCTTTGTCCTTTGTTTGTAGCACTAAGAGAGGCCAGTCTGGGTTGAGCCCTGTTGTGTTCTGAGGCGCAGCACAGATACACAACGGAGAATCCTAACTTTAGGATTGGATTTGTACTAAGTCTTGGTTAGATGACAGGGAAGGCAAATGTGTTTACCTTGCGGCCCTGGATGAATAATCTCTACTAGGCGTGGCTAGAGAGAGGCGCGGAAGTACAGAAGACACAAAGACAAAAATGTGAATAGAACTTAATTTTATTGGTAAAATAGGAAATGTATTATATAGTGGTTAGGAATACCACAAAACACTACCAGGACGGTAGGATCACTTGCCACAAGCATGAGTGGAGCAAGTGAGTTGCGCAGAGTCAGGAAACCAATCAATCATATTTCCTGATGCAGAAACCAGTTCATTTTGAGAGTCAAAAGTGAAAGTGAGAGATTTATCTTTGAAATGGCCCACCAAAGGCAAAATCAAAACATGGTGAATGCTGTTATTCACAACATTGCCCCCTCTAGATTGGCCTTTGGGGGGTGATACTTGCGGAGGAACTTGGCGTGTACGCAAGCAAAAGGACAACCACTAGAGAGGAGCTTTAAAGTGTACTCAGA
>QTSX02000513.1:0-13634 GCA_014839935.2 Entomophthora muscae
AGCATGAAAGCTTGTAGTTACAATGATTTGTTTCAAACTAGGTTTTGGTTTTTATATTAATTATTGTTAGTTGTAAATGTGCACTGTCAATCATGATTTTGAATAAACTTGATATTTTATTGATTTTAATCCCAAAACAGACACTCAGAATACTCATTTTCTTTTTGTATTATAGATTACATTCTTAATTAGGATAATCTAATAACAGTATTATAGATTCATTCATGTGTTTTGATATTTGATATTTATGTTATCAGTTTCAGTTGTTATTGAGGCTTGTTGTTAGATTGAGTTTGTAACTTTTGTGACTGAGATTCATATGTTCATCAAAAACATAGTGAACATAGTATATATGTTTTGTGACTTAAACTCATGTGTTCTATTGTTTGGTAC
Organism: Entomophthora muscae; assembly: GCA_014839935.2. NCBI lineage: Eukaryota > Fungi > Entomophthoromycota > Entomophthoromycetes > Entomophthorales > Entomophthoraceae > Entomophthora > Entomophthora muscae. The sequence continues at coordinate 394 of QTSX02000513.1, forward strand.
ATTTGTTGTTAAATTATTAAGCACTTGTCTCCGGTTTGAATAGATTGTTGTATGATTAGACATTTTTTTTTCAAATAACTCTTATTTTCTGTAGAATTATCTTTTATTTAGATCTATCAAGTTGAAATTTGTTTTGTGACTGAGCTCATGCGTTCTAAACTGACTAATATATTTTTATCTCAACAGGTTTAAAAATTACTGTACTTAGTGTGCAATATTATAAAAATATACAAAATAATTTAAAAAAAACAATCTTTAGAGCATTAAAATACCAGCCTAAAAATAAACAATTAATAAGACAATTTTAGAAGTTTTTTAACCTTGATAATTTTTAAAAATATTTTAATAATTATGGCTTAAAATGAAGTTTATTTATTAATTATTAAATTGATTTTATTTTAAATATTAACCAATTAAATTTATAAAAAAATTATCTTAGATGCAGCTTTAAAGTTTTATTTTTCTTAATTCAACTGTTTTTTAAACACTATTTTTAAACATAAAATTCATTGTACCTAGCAGTTTTAATATTTTATGTGAAAGATATTTATCAAAAACAGTCTCTAATAGGCAAAAATAAGATGAATTTTAAATTTAGTGAAAAAATTGGTGGGATACACTATCTAGAAAGACGCTATTCAGAAAACTTTATCTAGAAACTAGCATCTCAAAAGATGTCATCTAGAAAATGTGTCCTAAAACACCATCTGAAAGATGTCATCTAAAAAAATGTAATCTATAAACTCTATGTCAAATTTCTGATTACCTGCGCCAGATAACTTAAAAATTAGTTAAACTCCAAAATATTTTCAAAAACAATAAGAAAAACATATGGCTAGACTCAAAATAATCCAAATTTCAAAACCTGCAATAATAATGTGAGATCAGCTAGTAGCAACTATAGTTTGAAAAGCTACAAAGATAACACACCACAAAAGAGTGATATTTCTGTATTAGTTTTTGGCCCTATATTAAATATGTATACTAAAAATAAAGTAAAAATCAAATATTTGAAAGAAAATAATTTATTGGTGAAGAAAGTGAATTAGTATTTAGCTCCAAAAGCCTTGGCAATGTCTTTTGAGATGGGTAAGGTGCCTTTTCTGGTGTAATAGGTCAAAATTTCCTTAGTAACACTTGCAAACTTAACCTGCTAGTCTGCATACTTGGATACAACAGCTTTGTTTTTGATAGCATGTGGGTAAAACTGGTGCCTATAATAATTCTGGATCTTCAGCTTGTTGATAATCACAATAAATCTGGGCTTTTTTACCTTAATCATGCGGAAAAATTAGTTGTGCCAACCTTCAAGTGATGAGGTGATCTTAGTTACACTGTCTTTAACCTGATTATAGCAGTTTCAGTTAATGGAGTCACTATCCTTGCATATATAAAATTCTTAATGAAACATTTTAAAGTTGAAACCTAAATATTACAGATCCTTATACAATTAGAAATAAACCAGTATATTAAAGTTGATTTTTTAATGGCTGTGTTACAGGAAGATAGTACTATCAAAGTGATGTTAATTTGAGTTAATTTATTATATGTGGTCATAAATTAATATCATACTTTTTTCTCAGTTAATATGAGAAAGGCTTAGATTTATCACATGAAAATATAATTTATTATTTGATTCTAGATGTCATATTTCTAGATAACATATTTTAGAATATTTATTAAGTGTTTTTATACTCAAAAAATCTTATTTCAGATAACACTCTTTTTATTTAATTTGTGATAGTGTTTTCCAGATGCTGTTTTTCTAGATGTCATATTAGAAACCAATATGTAAAAATAACTAATTAATATTTTTTATTTTATTTAATTTTGATGATGTAAATCCTGACTCTATTGCAATTTTTTAGATGTCATCCTTTTAGATGACCGTTTTCTAGATGACGTATTGCACCACAAAAACAAATAAAATTAATTTAAAGTTTAAAAATGTATTAAATTGTAATGAATTTGGATGAAATTTTAATTTTCTAACTCAGTTAATTTTGTTTATTCAAATAAAAGTGAAAAACTTAAGTAGACTTTTATATTTTGGCACATTCCATTTATAAGACTACAAATGTTAAAAGTAAATTTGTATAAGTAACTTTTTGATTTTAATTAGTTTTTTGGATTAATATTTAAAAATTTGACTTAGTATAATTTTAAAAAGCTTATAAAGAACCAAAAAAACTTCACATTTTTAAAAGATATCTTATCATAACAGTTTTTAAAAGTATTTTAAATTTAGAAAAATTTTAAAAATTTATTATTTTCATAATTTAATCGTTATTTTATATATTAGTTACAACTTTACTTTGAGTATTTTTTAGATCTGAAAAAAAGCATTATATTTTTAAAAACTAGTAAAGTAAAGAATAAGGGTTTAATGTTTTAAGGTCACAAAAACTAAGGAGAGACGGGTAAAGACGAGGTTTTTAGGCGAAACCACAACAAGCTATGATCTGATAGTTCAAGTTTAAGCACTTGTGGTCTTGTGCAACAGCCAGCAACATCTACAGAAACTAGGAAATGGTCAAGCCGCTTGATTTAAAGTCGACATGATAGGTATGATCTGCAAATGTCTGACTACCTGGCTGGACCAAATCACGAGATTCTGAGCTGCCATGCTCTCCAGAAAAACCTTGGTTGTAAGAGGTTGGGCCACCTTCATGTTTATTCTGTCTAGAATATCGTCGGTGGTGGCGTTATCATCTGAACCCAGCACTTTATAACGGAAATCGGCCAGACGGGCGGCTTCCTTGTGGAATTCCTTGTTTTTTTTGAATCTGGAGGTGCTTATTGGACTATGCAATTTGGAAGTTTCTTCCCATTAAACTCCAGAAATACCGTCAGGCGTCGACCACCAAGATCTTTGACAGGAGGGGCGTATTCAGTTACCTTCTCATTGAAGACGATAAGCCCCACCTTGTCAGTAAATCTACTGAAGATACCAAGGGATTGCCCCCAGAGAGTTGTCTGGCGTTTTATGTTTTCCGTAAACCCACATCAACATATAAGATGTCAAGATTTAGCTTTGCGGAAGTCTTCAGATAAAAGTTTTGCTTTGCAGCATCGCAAAAGCCACGTGTGTTTGACAAGCCAAACAGAAGATGATCACTGGATTCCTTGGGAAGTGCAGACAGGCTTTTAGGCTCTGCCGAAAAAGGTAAAAGATGCTTAGATTGTAAAGGAGCTAAAAATTAGATAGATTTAATTTGTTTATTTTACCAATCAAAACTTTGAAAGAATGCATAATCATAAATTGTAATTTTGGTTTTACTTTTTTACCAATTAACTTTCTGATTTGTTTAGCGGTTGGTAAAGGTTTCTTGGTTAGGTACATGTCTGATTTTAGCATATTGTTTTAAACTAATTTACCATTGAGAGCTTTAACAAGCTTTTTCGAGCAAATACCAGCATAAGATAACGCCTCTTCAATATGAAATATGATTTTTTCATATTCAAGATCTCTGGATTTAAGATCAATCAAAGATTCTTGGTGTAAGCTCATAATAGTATCATTAAAAAATTGAATATACAATATAACAATATGTGCAATATTGCAATATTACAATATTGGTAAAGATTTGTAAATAATACAAAAATAATTTGAATTTGAAAATAATTTTAATTTCTTTTTTTGGATTTGAATTTTATTTGAATTTGGGTTTAATAATATACAAAATTGGATTTGATATTATATTTAAATTATAATTAAATTAAAATTTATTAAAAATTTTAACCGGATAAAAAATTGGAATTAAACAGGAATTATAATTGGATTTTAAATTGTAATTAAAATAGGGTTTGGATTTTAAATTCAAATTAGTGATTTTTTATTTCAGTTTGGATTTCTATGGCGACCCACAAAGTATGTGAGAATAGAATAGAGGGAAAAAGAGGAAATAGAAATGTAGATCATTGTGCGCAGCAGATCAAGGGTACTCATCACGATCGGAGCTTATTATAGTTGTCAGCTGGCTGCAAATCGCAAATTCTGACTGACAACTAAGCTAAACTGAACGTTTTAACAGGCGTAAGATCAATAACAAGAAAAACGAACAGTCAAAAATAAGATACTCAATTATTAATCTTAGATTCATTAACTTGTTGATTTTAGTGTTTTCATTTTAACGATCTGGGAGAAGACCATCTTGTGGCAAAGGTACTGGTCAGTATAGCTCATGCCGGAGACAAATCTATGAACACAGCTATGGACATCCTGCAACTAAAGTTGGCGACGCGCGAGGGCTGGCAAAACCATTGAATAAAGTTAGAATGATTACAATATTGAATAAAAAATTGAGAGAAAAAGATAACATCTTTATTTAAAAAATTTGGAACTAAATGATTTTATCATATATTTTTAAAAATTTAAATAGAAAATGTAATTGTTTTATTTAAAAAAATGTAATGCTTTTTGCATGTTTGCTTTATATGAAAATTTAGTAAACCAAGTTAGCTTTTAAGGAGCGAATTGGTAGCACATATTAGAATTAAATTTAACAAGTCTATATTGAATTTAAAGTGGAAGAAATATCTAAATGTGAGATTTAAAATATAGAATCTATCCAGCTGAGGATATCTGAAATTTAACTTTTGGAGCTAGCTTTGTTACGAGTAAAGTATTAGCTAGAGCCAATAATTGATCAGTGGCAGAAATTACATCAAAGATATTAAAATCAAGATAAAAAGATATTTAATTTAGTAAAAAATTACCGTTTAACTTGATATTTGACCAACATATTTTAATTTATATAATTTATTAATATGAGTTTAATTTCACACCCAAATTTTTAAACCTGGCTTGATATGATTTTCAAATATTGGCTATTTGAGTGATGAGTGTTATGTATATTATTAATATTTATTATATGATATTTGTTATGAGCTCTTGCAGTATAAATATTATGTGAGCTAATTTATTTTGTCTTTTATTTTTTAATAGTTACTAAGTTGTAAAACTTTAGCACTTTTTGTTTCACTTGATATGATAATAATTTATTTTTTAGGCTCTGATATTTAGCTATTTCATTACATTTTTATAGGGCTTGGATTTCTGTGTTTTTGATAAATGTGATTAGCAATTTAGACCTTTTAAAAAAAATACAATAAAAAATATTAGTGAAATTTCGATTAATAATTTTACGATGTAGTAGAGAAACAGCTTTGCCAAATTTAAAACTTTAAATTTAGTTGTTTTTTAAAACATAGTCTTTATGTTTTATTAAAACTTTACTGTAAATCCAGAGCCTAATAGTAGAAATGTGAGATTGTCAAATCATTGGTCCAAAATTTGAAACACATTTACAGGTTGGCTTTTTTAATTAAATTAAATTCTTTGTATTTTTTTGAATATTTAAAAATGTGTGAACTCATAGATACTTTGCAAATTTCAAGTCAAACTGCATATTTCAAATAGAAAAATGAGTTAACTGGAATCAGATTTGAAGTGTTCAAATCCATCAACCATTGTCATTAAGTTTACTATGTTTTTTGAAATTGCGGAATTGTCAAATCCATGAAGCAATTTCAAATCACTTTTGAATACCACTAGTAAACTCAAATATTAATTGCAGGATTTGAAATCCAAGTTGAATGTACAGTAAGAACTAGTAAAATCAATCAAAATCAAAAAGCTCTACTATGACTAAAACCAAATAAAAAATTTATTTTTGATAATCATATTTATATATGAAAATTAATTAAAATGTAAAATTATCCAACCCCTGAAAGAATACAAAATTATATACTTCAAATCAAGGATATAGAAATTCTGTTATTATTCAAGGCTAAATCAGGAAAAAATAACAACCCAAAACTGAAACTAAAAATCTAAATAAAACACATTAAATTTAAATATATCTTTATTTTATTTTTATAGATAGTTTATCTCATTTTTAGGTAGGACACATCATTTCAAAAATGGCATCTCAGTTTACACTATCTCAAATTTAATTTGAGATGTCGTTTTTTGCGTTAGTGATTTTGAATCACAAAAAAATAAAATAAAGAATAAAATAGTTAAAATTTACATATACTCTTATAATACAGTATCTTGAATTTACACCATTTCAATTCTGTCACTTCAAGTCAGATTAATTAAATCTTATTTTGCTAACTTTATTTACATATGAAATCACTTAGTGTGGGACGTGTTTACGCCATCTTGACTTTACCTCATTTTGAATCACGCTATTTATCTTAAACTAAAATAAGCTTATACCTGAACTAAAACAAAGCCTGTTGTATAGTGCCAGAAGATATTCATATAGTATTAATCTAAGACATTTATACTAAAAATAACCTAAAAAGATGCCACTATGATAGTTCTTCTAGTAATTCTTATTGCTGGGTAAAAAAAACCAGTTTTGTTATATGTAATTTATAACTTTATTATACATGAATACATTGATAAGGGTTCTCCTAATAAAATATTTTAATAGTGATTTTAATATAAAAGGGGGTGATTATGCCATTTTGATTTATGTCACTTCAAATTCCACTGAGTTTCATATCACCCAATTGATTTGATGTGCACAATGGATAGGAGAAAATAAGAAACATTACCTATGACGCCAGGCTACACTATATCAAGTCTCCCACTGCAATTCTTGCTTTTCACTTTTCAAAAGTACATATTTACACCAAAAACCATATTAATAAAAAATGTAAGAAATTTCCTGAAACTTTGCAAATAGGTATTTTTTGGTCTCCTCTAAACAACTGGGTACTTTTTAACCCCAGTTGTATAAGCTAGTTTTTTTTAAATATTCAAGTTTTACTTTTTGGCCCGGTTGAGGTAGCTCCACTGGAAATTTGTTAATTTAATACAGTAGTTTTAAAAGCTATGGTGACAACCAAACATACTTCAGATTTAAACAAAATGATTTCAGATTTAAGCAAAATCCAACTATCAGATTAAAATATACACTCCATTAACAGGGATTTTTGGTGTTAATGGGCAAAATAGGTCAACACAGCAACAAAGTACTCACGTGTAAAGCAAAATCATTCAAAATATAATCCAAAATACATGGATTTCCAAACAAAATGATGTGAGTTGACTTTTGGTCTACATATGTTTAATATGTGAATTGGTGACAAAATACACCCAAGCAAGGTAGGTCAAAGCTCAATCCAAAAACAAAACACAATAGGAACTCACCATGTAAACAAAATCACTCACTCAATGTGTGCAATGGGTTGTAATCAAGAATGATACCAAGGTATCTAAAATAAGACACAAGATCTGAAACATAAATTTTAAAAATAGTGTGTTGGGTGCTTAATTTGGCATAAAACATGGGAAAATGAATGGAAATTATTTTGGGTATTCTAAAATAGGTGTGGTAAAACCAAAAACAACTAACTAAGAAATAAAAAATCTATAATTGGGATATGGGAGTAAATATTAATTAAATATTCATATTCAGATAAAAGCAAAATTAAAATTAGGGAGTAAATTAATTGAAATTTATTTGATAGTTTATTAAATTTTAAAATGGAAGAAACAAAACAACATAGTACTAATGCACCCGTTGTGCGCTGCGGTTGTGGTTGCCCCGCGGGTCAAAAAACAGAGTTAGTGCAATGCAAGTGCCTACTTAAGAAGGAGATGGAAGAGGGGAGTTCAATAGTGACGCTGCACTGACACAGCCAGTTCAAGGAGCACAAGCTGCTAGGGTGCAAAGCATCAACCCTCAGGTCCCAAGCTGACCCAGAAGCTCATCAAGGTTACCACTACAAAGAAAGTTAGAAACAAGGAGGTAGAACTTACTTTGTATGTGTTCAACAGTGTGTACCGGCAAGAGTTGGTCCTGTCAGCCATGCTGGAGAAGGTGAAGCCTGTACTTAATACTAGCTACAAGCCCTATGTCAGTGATGGCAATCAGGAGGATGACAAGGAGCCCAAGTTCTATCAAACTGATGAGGGACAGCTGGTGTTAAAAAAGGTTGCAGCCTTCTATATCAAGGTATCTATGCCCTGTGTTGTGCCCAATGCCAACAAGTCAATCTTTACCGGTAAAAAGCTCACCCAGAAGCGCATTCCTGACATTAAACACATCATCTTGTTTAAGCTAATGTGTGAATTTGGTGACTACAAGGCGGCCACAGCCCTTGTTGGAGTGGATCCCAAATACGCCAGCAAGACCTTCAACATATTCATCAATACTGGCTGATTCCTTGCTGCAGAGAAATCCTTGTGCGTGTCAACCATGCTCACCAAGGAGCACAAATGGGCAATCCGCCAGTGGATCACCCAGGACTGCCATCTTGAACTGGAAAATATACAGGCCATAGTCAAATCTATTTTTGGGGTTGAGGCATCAATTTTCTTTTACTACCATCTGGTCAAGGTGATGCGCTTTTCCTGGAAAAAGCTCAGGGTATCTCTGTACAATCAGAATAGCCCAACCAATATCAAGACCCAAAAAACTATGCAGAGGCCTACACTGCACTTAAAGCCAAAGAGACAGTCAAATTTCACTATATTGATAAATCAGCATTTGCCTTGTCCATGCACAATGCATATGGCTACATTCCAAAAGGCTCTAATGACAAGGTGGCTTGGCGTGCTGCAGTCTGCGCCACTGCCTATTTGATGGTGGCTCTCCTTGACCCAAAGGGGGTCAAACTCTACCAAATGATATTAGGTTCTCACAACAGCTGTACCTTCTTGTCATTCCTCCAATTAGTTCAGGAGCACCTGAGGCGCACAAGCCCGGGCTTCACCAATGTAATTGTGTTGGACAATGTTGGTCTCCACAAGGTGGCAGATATTCTTGCTGAATTTCCATCAATTGACACCAGCATTGCAGTGGGCCCTCAGCAATTAGCCACAGCAAATTTTTGCCTTTTCTTCCTTTCTCCCTATTTGCTCTTCCTAAATCTCATCAAGGAAGTCTTTGGGTGGCTCAAGCAAGTTGTCAAGCAAAAAAATCCCAACTGGGACCAAGGACCTGTTTGATTTGCTACAGGCCGGGATCCATATCCTCCCAGCTGAGACTGTGGTCAAATTCTATTGCTACACTGATTTGTTCATCCCCGCGTGCCTAGCCAAACAGCTAATCAATTAAAGGCCTAGTATGTCCAACTTTTTTATATTCTCTAGTTTATTATTCAAGGTTTATTAATTATTATTTCATATTTAGATGTTTTCAAGCCCACAATTACATTTATCAAGACCATCAATGAAGGTTAGTAATTTATTTATTTTATTTTATATTATTTTATTATGCCATCTGAGGTTATCCCAAACGCTTGATACTGAATTACGCAAAAATATTTAAATCACTTTGGTCAAATAAATATAAAAATAGTTTTAAAAAAATTAAACATAAAATTTACAAGTTGAAATTTATTTTATTAACATATTATTTTATACTTTTATGAAGCCCATTTCTGCAATATATTTTGCAAAACTGGTTTGCTGAAATAAGAGTTTGGAAAATGAATTATTTCAAAAAGTAAAATTTAAAAGTGTAGAATTATATTGAGAAAAGAGACTTTTATTGTGGGTGCCTATAATGGGTTTTTTGTATGTACCTACCCCGCTATGAAGGTGGTGCACAACCTCCACTGCCACACTGTGAACAGTGGATACACCCTGGTTAAAATATTCCTGGCGGCTAGTAAAAGGGAGTAGGGTCAGGTGGGAATGTAGCAGCAGCTTTTCTGGCGGGGCTGCAAACCCGTAATCCCTGCCAGGACCAGGGCGTCTTGTATCATGTGGTCTACCAAGTTGTACCTGGGGGACCTTCTTCCCATCCAGGAAGAGCCTGGCCTTGTTGATTCCTAGGAGGACCTCATCAAGATCCTCCACGCTTGTGCCCATCCCAAAGAAGAACAGGTAGCCCAGGCAAACCACCAGATGAAGCCTTTGTCCAGCAAAGGCTTCTATAAACTTGCACAGCTTATTGTATACTGTGTTTATTTTTTTTCTTGTGTTTGGTTTTAGCAAAGATCAGCTTCATGGCTGCAGGAACCCCTGTCTTGTTGGCACTCCAGGCCAGCCCAAAGTCTGCCATGAGGATTTTGGTTTTCTTGATGGCTGTTGCGTCTGCATCAGCCAATTTTCCCACTGCACGCCCAAAGTTCTCCATCATGTCAGGATACCAGGAGTACCATGGAGCTCCAGCAGGTGAGAGAGGAGTCAAAGCAGGTACTGGCATGGCCTACTAGATGATGGGACCTAACTTCATCAGGTAGGAAAGGGCCTTCCCAGCCACAGCCCAAGGTCCAGCCGCTGACAAGGCAGAGTCAATCAATCCCATGAGCGCAAGGTAAAGCACTCTCAGGAATTGACTACTCTGGCCAGAGGCATCAGAAGTGTTGGGGTTGAGATGGTTGGTTTGGGTGTTGGGGGAGGTTCCATGGGGACCCAGTAGGTGGCAGGATTGTTGTACTTCCCATTGAAGATCAAAGGGTAGATGGTGATTGCTTTGCTGTCTTGGACAATTTGGTAGGGTTCTGTGAGGTTCCTGGTCACCAGTCTCCATAGTGTGTCCTAGGTTGTAGCCAGGGACCGTCTTGAAGGAGTTGTCATTCTCCAACAGGGGTGAAGGATTAGTGAGAAGCTTATACTTGGCTTGCATAAGGGCAAACTCCTCCAGTACCTTTCCAATCATCAAGTGAGCGTCTCCACCGTATACCTGGACTTCAGCAGGCGCCAGCCCTCCTGTAGGCCAATACCAATCTTGTAGTAGTCTTGCAAACTCTTCTCCGATGAACTCTCTTTCTCTATTTGACATCTCTAAATGCCTAGTCATCTTCTCTCACTCCTCCTGGGCAGATTTACTAAAAGCAAACTTCCTGCACCCTAGGCAATAGGATTCCCCATCCCTTGGGCTAGGATAGAAAATATGGGGTAATTGACTCATGAGACTTAAATACTCTTTTCACACGGGAAATTCAGATAGGGGTCGTAATAGGCGCTTTATTCTCTGTCAGAAGGAAGATCCCCTTAGAAACCTTCTGAGTTATTGCCTTGGGGTAGGGAATAAGAAAGGGGCTGTGCCAAAACTTGGAGTCCTTTAACAATATCTTGGACTCCTTGTACTTGGTCTTTGACTCCTGCTCCTTGATCTTGGGCTCCTTTGCTTTGGTCTTGGACTCCGGCACTTTGGTTGTGGGCTCTGTTGTCTTAATCTTAAGCTCCTGTGGTCTGAATTAGCTCTGGCTTCCTATCCTTGGTCTTCTGCTCCTTTTGTAGCTTTGGTGGCCTTTGTAATCCACTTTATCCAGTCCCTGAAGAGTCCCAGATAGCTCTCCCTTTTATAGCCCCTTGTTTTAGACTAAAATTCTCTCTTAGAACTCTGGTTCTTTAAAGCTTAAACTATCCTGTTTTTCTTCTTCTATAATATATTAAACTTTTAAACTTACTTCAGTCAATGAAAGCCCTGAATTTTCCGCTTCTGCTCCCCATTTTTTAGTCTTTAACTCTCAGGTTAAAGCCCTTAAAAAACTGATTAAGTAGGCTCCAGGTTGCAGCCAATCAAACACCTTGCTTCAATGGTTTTGCCAAAAAAGTTTCCCCAGATGACTTGTTCCTGACCCTGGTTTGAGCTCAAAGCTGTCTTGCTCCAGGTAAACAACTGCTCCGCGTTTTGAACAATTTTGCCGTAATTCCTGTCACGTTTCCCCAGCAAATCTCAAGCGCTTCCACATATGTTTTACTTAGGTGATTTTTGATCCTTCAATTTTTCAACGTTTCTCCGCGTTTCTCTGTGTTTCTGTCAACGTTTCACATCTTCAAACCTGCCTGTTGCTTGTCCTTTCACTTTCCTAGTTGTTCTCAGCAAAATTTGCTCTTTTGCCCTCACAGTTTCTCTGTTCTTCTTCCAGCTTCTTTCTGGTCCATTTTCTCTTTAATCTTTTTCTAAAAATAACATATAGTTCTAATAAACTATAGGTTATTTTTTCTCCTCTTTATTTTTTCTTATAAGATTTTTAATCCTTTTTTAATCATAATCAGGCAGTATTTAATTATTTTTTAACTGCTTCTCTATATCCAAATTTCTTCTCAAAAGTCACTAAACCAGCTCTTCCAGCCTCTGTATTCAGTCCAGCTAGGTCATCCTCTCAGCTCTTCAGTTCTTCAGCACCAACTTCTGGTCATTTGGCCATCCTACACCATGATCTGCTAGTCCTTCATCATGTCTTCTTGTCCTTCTGCTTATTCTTAACCAGTTCCTCACCAAATTTTCACTAGAAACCTCATTTTTCCCTTTAACACACTGAACCATATTGGTCCATTCCATTCAATATGAATTAACAGTTCATCAACTAGTCTTCACTGTGACCAAACAGTTCCTCTTGCTAGTTTTTTCTGCTAATTTTATGAACCACCTTGGTTCTTTATCTCAGCCCCCATTATCAGAACTCGTAGACCCAGGCATGAGTCTACATTGAACTGGCGTTTGACTGGGCCCTCACAAGTGGCAATCCACTTAGGCCATTCAACTATAAATCTATGTCTATGCATTGTCTTTACTCATCCAGGTGATGAAGTCTGGGCTTTCAGTTGCAGAGTAATCAGCTCTACTTCCCAGAGGCCTGATCACACCAAGTTCTGCAGCTTGCTTCCCCAAGCAAGCTACCTTGGTGACACCTCTGAGCATGCCTATAACCTCCAATGCTCACTTTGGGTTTCCTCAAAGCTCCCATAGGGGCATAAACAAGGACACCCTGTCAGTCCGTTAGGCAGGGTGCTTGCTCACAGACCTCCTGCAAGCGTATTAGGGTATGTTGAGTCCTCAGAGCTCTTCCCCTCCCTGGCAGCCCGCGTTACCTGCCAGGGGTCCAAACTTACTCCCCCCAGACAGACAAGTTCCCTGCTTGCTATTTCAGTCTTCACCCTCCCGCAGCCACGGTTCCCTGCTAGGTGAAGAACTATAGCCCAAAGCAGCCAACATCTTCTGCTGGGTGAAGGCAACAACTGCCTCTGGTAGTCCTTTGTTACCTACCAGCCAGGCCTTACTTACTCTAGTAGATCATGTTACCTACCAGGCTCCCCTTACTTACCCTAGTAGACCGTGTTACCTACTAGGGTTACCTCACTTCTCCTAGCAGACCAAGTTACCTACTAGGCTTACCTCACTTACCCCTAGCAGCCCTATATTACCCACTAGTTTACAACGTTGCTAGCTAACCACACATTGCCATTCTTTAGCATATTGTCTTTATTTGAAGCCAAATCAACCCTTGCCTGCAAAACCGCACACATGTGGATCACCACA
>QTSX02000514.1:0-13565 GCA_014839935.2 Entomophthora muscae
CATGAAGGTGTAGCAAAAACCCACAACTGGCTATGCAAGAACTTCTATTGGGAAAACCTGCACCTTCTAATTCCTGATTTCCTTGCATAGTGTCATTTGTGCCAGCTCCAACAACCTTGCCCTTCCCAACATCAGTTCAAGCTCATCCCTCCCTAACATGCTTTTCACAATGTGAGTATTGATGCTTTTGGGCCTCTCCCTTGTTCTAGGTCTGGGTGTTGGTTTATCTTGGTAGCTGTAGACCATTTTAGCAAGTGGGTCAAAGCCAGAGCCACAAAAGATATAATTGCCAAGACCACTGCTAATTTCTTGTTGCAAGATATCTTCTACCGTCATGGCTGTCCTCAAGTTCTGCTTTCTGACAACAGCACCAACTTTAATACTTGCCTCATCACCTCTATTGTAGAGGATATGGGTACCCACCAATTTTTCTCTGCGCTGTATAACCCATCAACTAATGGAACTGTTGAACAAGCAAATTCCTCCCTGGTGTCCATAGTGAGGAAACTCACCCTCTCTGGTGCCGCCAATTGGGATATGTTCCTCTCTGCTGCCCTCTTTGCCTATTGACTCAGCAGGCACCAAGTGACCAGTCAATCTCCCTTTGCCATGCTGTACAGGCGTGAAGCCACAGATCCTGTGAATTCTGTCACACCTTTGATCAAAGTTGATGTGTCTGCCAATCCTGAAGCCCATGTCAAGGACTTAATTAATTGTATCATTGACATTCATTTGACATCATATTCAACTGCATATAAGGTCAAGACTTTATAACTCTTGCCGTTCAATGCTTCTTGAGCCCCCCTTCCTGAGTACCAAGTAGGTGACCTAGTTCTCTACTATCATAATTGTACTGGTTGTAGGTCCCATAAGCTAGATTCTCCCTGGGTTGGACCTTATGAAGTCACCTTCAAGAAGGGCGTTGAGTATATTGTGAAACTGCTGTCCTCTGGACGTCCTTTTGCCTGAGCTCATTCCAAATTCCTCCACAAATATCAACTCCCTGTGTCTAATCTTGAGGGGGGGATGTCAGAAATTGAGCCATTAATGCTATTTTGATATGGCCTTCAAATAGTGATAAATGCAAAGATTTGGTTGGTTTTGCTTTCAACTTTGGAAATTCCTTGCCTTCTGTAAATAAGTCTGTTCCAATGTTCACCCATTCAGGATTACCATACCAGCCCTTGACTGATCCTGGTATGACTTCACCCCAGCATGACCCCCTCTGCCCCTTTTTCTACCTAATGAGTGATTATCAACCCTTGTCTACTATTTAAGTTGAATCATTTCTCCTAATAAAGACAAGTTTATCCACATTTGCGCTGGCTTTAATATTATTTAAGCTTTTTCCTTTGCATTTTACCAAAAGGAATTCCACATCTTTTATTCCAGGAAATTAAGGTATGTGCCCTTAATTTTGCCCTGAAGGCTAACCCAAGGCTAGCTTTGAACCTCAAATCTTTTGTTATAAAGATTTCCCGCCATGTCCTTCTGGATGTTGTCCCCAGGAGCCAAACACAACAATCATCATTTACAAGCTTAGGAATTAATTGGTTATCCAGAGTCCTTTTCTTTAATGCCCACTCATCATTGGCCAAGATAGTAATTGTGGACTTTTTATTGAAGAATGATTAGTTACTGAGTTTTAAATCTTTAATCATTGGTTCAGACGGTCCTGAAGATGTAATGGCACCCACTTTTGCTTTCAAGGAGCTTGGTAAGTTTAAAACTGATTTTGATACTACTTGATTATTATATTTTGAATTTTGTTTTCAAAAAGGTTTTTGAGGTTGAATCTGGAAGGTAATAGACTGTATTCAAACTGTTCTGTCAATGCTCTGTTTCTAGGTGTTTGGTTTTATTATCCAGGAGTCTCAAAATCTGTATTTATCCATCAATAGACACCATTAATAATATGTGAGGCAACCAAGGCTTAGGAAAGATTTAACTTTTTGAAAATGTTCCAAAATGTGTTTTTTCACTATTTTGATACCAGATTTCATGATCATACTTAAGTTGTAAGTATTTTCAATCATTATAAGTTTAATGGAGCAACACACCAGATGCCCTTCAGGATCTTTGAGAGTCATCAGTCATTGCAGAGGCATGATCTGTTACAACTGTTAAGTGTACCCCATGGAGATTGTGACAATCCACATGGAAGCAGTTTTGCAGGCAAGGGTTGATTTTGCTTCAAATAAGACTCTGTGCTGAAGATTAACAGTGCGTAGTTGTGTGAAGACAGGTAGAGGCTTAGTAGGGAATGATGGGTACTAGGAAAGGTAAGGCCTGTCTAGTAGATAACAGAGGACTACTAGAGGCAAACTATGGACCTAGTTGATAACAGAGGAATACTAGAGGCAAGCAATGAGCCAGCCTATCAGGGAACATTGACTGCTGTGGGATAGTTAGATGTGCTCATCTAGCAGGGAATATTGGCTGCTAGGGGTGAGAGATAATATAGCTAAGAAGGGAAAATTATTTTCTGTGGACTGGTTGGTTTTGGGACCCTGACAGTTAAAGCAGGCTGCTAGGAGAGGGAGGGGCTTTGATATCTCTATGTGCCCTTGTACACTTAAAGGAGGTCTGTGACCAATCATTCTACCTAAAGGACTGGTAGGATATCCTTGTTTATGCCCCTATAGGAGGCTTTGGGGAGGGCCTAAAGTTGACAGTGGAGGAATGGATATTCCCAGAGGTGCTTCTATGGTAGTTGCTCGGGGAAGCAGCTTCAGAACCTGGTATGATCTGGCCTCTGGGAAATAAAGTTGATTACCTTACAAATAAAAGCTCAGACTTGATTAACCTGGGTGAGTAAAGACAACCTCATAAACATATTAATCTATGGTTGGATGGCCTAAGTGGATGCCACTTGCAAGGGCTCAGTCATACTCTGGTAGCCTGGTAAACTTACGCCAAAGTTTGTGACTTTGGTAACAGGGACTGTATTTGGGAACCAATGTATTTCATATTGTGGGATCAACATTAAAGACTAGTAAGACAGACTTTATGATCATAGTGAAGACTAGTTATGAGACTGTAAAATCATAGTGATTATCAGAGCCCAGATGGTTTACAGTGAAGATTAGGACCAGAAGATCAGGGTGATGGACTAGCTGAAGGATCAGAAGATCATGGTGATGAACTAGCTGAAGGACCAGAAGATCATTGTGTGGGACTAACTAAAGGACTAGAGGTTGGCTAAGAAGGTCTAGCATAAGTAGATGTATGAGCTGGGATGTTTGGTTTGGACTCTTGGAAATATGGTTGATTATAAGAAAAAAGCAGTAAAATAAATGATTAATGCTGCCAGAAGATATTATATAAAGATTAAAAATAATTATCATATAGGAAAAAGAGAGAAGAAAAAATTTACAGTGTTTAGACTGTGAATTTATCAAGTGTTGATTGAGAAGGATAGTGTTGAAAGAGACCATAAACAGGACAGGGAAACTGTGGGAACAAAAGCTAGAGCTTTGCAAAATTGATTAGAGAGTAAGAAGCAAGCAACAGGCAAGTTCAAAGTGCTGTAATGGTTAAAAAATGCAGAGAAACTTGGAGAAACGTTGAAGAATTAAGGGATGCAAAAAAAACCTTAAGTAAAACATATGTGGAAGTGCTCAAGTCTTGCTGGGGAAACATGACAGAAAGTATGGCAAAATTGTTTGAAACACAGAGCAGTTGTTTGTCTGGAGCAAGACAGCACCAGGTTTGAACCATGGTCAAGAGCAATTTGTTCAGGTGAACTTTTCAGCAAAACCATTAGATTCAGGTGTCTGATTAGCTGCACATTGAAGCTTGTTTGATCAGTGTTTTATAGGCTTTAATTGAGAAGTTTAAGCCTAAAAAATGAGGGAATGAAGCAGGAAAAGCTGATTTTTAATTTTCTAAAGTAAGTAAAAAGGTTTAATATTATAGAGCAGAAGAAACTGGATAGTTTAATCTTTGAAAACCAGAGTTCTGAGAGAAAATTTGGACTGAAACAAGGAGCTATAAAAGAGGGAGCTATCTGAAGCTTATCAGGGACTGGATCAATTGTGATGAGGAGCGCTTTTTGGGGAAGCTTCAAATATGGAAATAAAAAAGAAGAAATATTTTATTAGATAATACTTTATACTTATATAGCTTTAGCTGTGGCAGAGATTTAGTTGGATTGAACCTAGGGGCTGGTCATGTGCGGGATGGGTTTGAGTCACTGGATACTGGGAAGCCATGTGATATTTCTTGGTTGCAATTTTTGGTATTTTGAAATGTATATTGGGAGGGCACCAAATTTGGCAATGGCTGGATGTTAAGTGAGTTGGCAATATCCAGAATACTTGTACATCCAGATCCTTTACATCCCCCTTAAGGGGTTACTCTGGTACATCCAGAGGGGGCTTTGTCTTGACAGCTGCCGCCTGATGTTTCTGGAGTTGTTTGCTAGTTGGTACCAGTTGAGTTGAGTGTTCTCCTTTGCTAAGGCAGAGATGGGTTCTGTGGTATTTATTGACAACGGTCTTTTGGCACCTTGGAATTTCACTAGATAGGTGTTGTGGTCTGGTCTGTACTTGATGATTCTTCCTGGTCCCCTGGGCACTGATTCTAGCTTCTTTCTGTTTTCAGCCAGGACCCAGACAGGGGAGTTGATGGGGAGTGGTTCCTCTGTAGAGGTTACCTTTTGTGTTTTAAGCCTTTTTATTTCTGCTATTTTAGCTTTGAGGTGTATGTGTTGTAGATTTGGTACTTGTTCTACTGTGGGGGGTTCCCAGGGGGATCTTTATGTATGGTTGATTGTTAAGGATGACTATCTCTGATTTGTATCTGTATGTTAGTTCAAACAGTGAGTAGCCTGGCCCATGATTGATGCAGACCCAGGATACTAATAATGCATGTTTCACATATAGTGGCCATGTGTCTTTGGCTTTGCTATCCATTATTTTCTCAAGGGTTCCAATAAGGCTGCCATTTTAGGCGTTCAACTCTGCCATTGGTCTGTGGCCTTTAGGGGAAGGTTGTGGAATGTTTAATGTTTTTGGATTTTAAATTGTTGTTTACTATATGACCTGATAACTCTGTTGCTCCATCAGTTATGATGTAGTCTGGAGTGCCGTAGTCAGATATGATTACTTTGTTAATGAATCAGTTTATTGTTTTAGCCTTGTGATTCTTTGTTTACAAGCAGATGGGCCAGCGTGTAGCAAAGTCAATGGCTACAATTAGGAAACGTTGATTTGTCTTAGTTTCTGGAAAGAGGCCCACTACATCCAGTCCCCAAACCTTGAATGGTTCAGGGTCAGGTACTTGATTGGCTGTTGGCTGGGGAGCCTTTGTGCTGGTGTATTTCTCATACTGTGCACTTTTTCAGAACAACAATTATATCTTGTTTAAGTTTAGGCCACCATACTATCTCTTTTAACGTGAGGTATAGGTTGTTAGCCTTTGTATGTCCTAGTAGGCAGTGATGTCTTAATATGGTGTCAACTCTTTGTGCAAGTGGGATGTAGGGAAAAAAATTTCATTGATGATTTGGTATACAGTGTCATTTGATACATGGAAATATTTTTTGTTTATTACTAATGTATTGTGGGTTAGTTGGTGTGTTGAGGGGTCTTTCCTTTGGTTTTATGCTCAGTATTATATAGGTTTGGCCAGTCAGAGTCCAGGTGGTCAGGATAATCCTCTCTAGGCTGACATAGTCTAGAGATAGCATCAGCCATGACCAGCTCTGCCTCCTTTTTGTATTGGATGTCCAAATTGAGCTTCTCCAGCAGGGACATCCATTTGTCTTGTTGCTGTGTGAGTGTGTTCTGAGTTTTAAAGTAGATTAAGGATTTATGGTCAGTTAGTACTCAGATGTTTAAATGTCCTTCTAGATAACATCTCCACTTTGTGCATGCGTGATATATTGCTAGCAATTCCTTATTGTGTATTGGGTACCTCTGCTCAGTGTTAGTTAGTTTTCTACTTTTGTAACATACTGGCAGGAAGTCTTGCTTTCCTGGATGGTGGATGCGTAGGACTGTGCCAATGGCAGTGTCACTGACATCTGACTCAAGCTTGTAGCACTCATTGTTATTAGGATATTGTAAGATTGGTGTTTCAATCAAAGCTTGTTTTAATAGTTGGAAACTCTTGCTACATTCTGGTGTCCAGATGAATTTCTTTTTGGCATAACCCTTGGTTAGGTCATTGATTGGTGCAGTTAGTTTCCTGCAGTCTTTGATGTATTTCCTTAGGTAAGCTACCATTCCAAGAAAGCATCTGACTTGTTTAATGGAGGTGTGGTGTTGCATGTTATTTATGGCTTTTATTTTGTCTGGGTCTACTTTGATGCCACTGTCAGAGACAATGTGGCCCAAGAACAGAGGCTCCTTTTCCATAAATTGGCACTTGCTAGGCTTTGCATAGAGTTTATGCTTTGCAAGTCAATTGAGTGTCTTGTGGACATGTGTGAGGTGTTCCTCTTTGGTTTTGGAGAATATTATGATGTTGTCAAGGTAGCATAATGTAATTGAGAGACTGTTTAGTGCTTGATTCATCATAGTGACAAATGTTTCAGGAGCGTTGGTCATCCCAAAGTCATTACCCTACATTGAAAAGATACAAATTGTGTACAGAAAGCAGTTTTTGGTATGTCTTTTTCTTTTACTTTGACTTGGTTATAACCTGAAGTGAGGTCAATTTTAGAGAAAATTTTGGCTCTGGAGAGTCTTGCAAACATATCCCCTATAAGTGGGAGAGGGTATTTATTCTTTACTGTGCTTGTGTTGAGAGCTCTGTAGTCTGTTATTAGACAGAGTGAGCCTTCCCTTTTCTTTACAAAAAACAATGCTGCCCTCCACAGGGATTCAGATGGTTGGATGAAGCCTTTAGCTAGGCTATCCTCAATGTGACTTTTTAGGGTTTGTGTCTCCATGGGGGAGAGTCTGTAAAGTGATGCAGGTTTGGGCATGGCCTTGAATAGGCCAATGCCATGTTTGACCTCCTGTTTGGTAGGTAGTTCTGTGAGCTCTTCCTTAAATACATGTGCATATTCATTTAGGAGTGCTGCAAGCTCTGGGGATTGAATTTTGGTTGTTCACATGTTATTTAATTTTGTGTACCTCATTATGTGGAGTGTAATATCTTTAGTTAGACGTTCTGAGTTGTCCTAATTTCTGATTTGGACAAATGCTGTGTCCCCTAGGATGAGATCATTAGGTATTTGAGGATGTTGAAATTGACTTCATTGTGTTTGATAGTCATGGTCTTTGTTTTCCAGCATACGCTGGGGCTTGCTTGGATGAACCAGTTCATGTCTGCTACAATGTTATGGTTTATGTTGTTAATGAAAAGTTCTTTGATGGTCATTTGTATTCCTTGGAGGTCAATTATGAAGGGGGTTGTTTCTCCTTCAAGTAGAACCTTTGATTTGTATGCCATTCTGGCATATTTGAATTTGGATTTGACAACTGGTATTTTGTACTTGGTTAAAAAATTTTGCTTACCATGGTGTGTTGTGCACCAGAGTCAAAGAAAATTTTATGTGTATGCAATTTATAAGTGCATGGGTAGACAAGAAGTTATGAGCAATTTTTAATTTTTACATTCATAAAGATAGAATATTGTGGACATGTGTGTGAGCAGCAAAGTTTGTGCCTTGGTACAGTTTCTTGTCAAGTTAGGGGGAGACAGGGGCACTTAAGCCTGTTCCCCCTCTTCTTTTCCCTGTTCCTCTGCTTTGAGATCTTTGAGGTCAGAGAATGTGGGGTCAGACTCATAGTGGGTTGCTGTTTCAGCATTTTTTACTTTGGCGGTGTCCTCTTTCTTGGGACAGGAGCAGTTTGCGCTCTGTCTGCAATTGTCATTATTTTAATTGGGCTTGTTGTTGTTGTATTTGATGTTTTAGCGCTTTTTGCCATTGGAATTATCTCTTCCATTGCCGTTGGAGGAGCAGTTGCTGTTGTGTGCAGCATATTCCATGTTTGCGCATTTTTCTGCACGTTTGGCTTCTGCAATGAGTTCAGGCATGGAGGTGTTGGCCTCTGGACAGATGAGGGCAGCAACTGAGGGCATCATTCTGTTGATTCATAATGCTCTAGTATGCACATTGTCAGCTTGTGCTAGGTTTTGGATCTTGTAATGTATCTCCTCAAATCCATTGCTGTAGGCTGTGTCAGTGGTCTTCTGAGGAATATTGCTGAGCTGTATTGCAATGTCTTGGAGGGATTCAGTGATGCAGAAATTTTGATTGATGTCTGTTTTACACTCTTCCCAGTTTTCAAGCTGGTTGTTAGTTTGTGAGGTAACCCAGGTGGCAAACCAGTTAGCTGCAGCCTTGTACAGACACTTACTGGCTTCCTGGACCCATTTTTGTAGGGGATGCGGCTGACACAGAGTTTAGCAACTGAGAGGTCCAGCCAGTTAATGATGGTTTCCTTAATTTTACCAAAGAACTTGTTGATATTAATGTACTTGGTGTTGGTAACTTTGCCTGTGATAGGCAGTTGTGTGTTTGTTTGTGGTTGGAGAGAGTGACTGTATTGAATTATCTTGGCACATGCTTTGGGCATGACCAGTCCTTCAAATACAGTGCATTCACTAGGTATATCTTTGTCAATATTATGGGCGCAGAAGTATGTCTTCCAGGTATCCTGGGATGTGGCCTGGTTGAGTACATGAGCAAAGGTGGGCAGGTTTTGTTCAGTCATTTTCTCTTTCATGGGTGTGGTCAAAAAACTGTAGCTGCTACCAGTGATGAGGAGCACCTTTTGGGGAAGCTTCAAATGTGGAATTAAGAAAATAAAAGTATATTTTATTGGATAATACTTTATACTTATAAATTTTTTGCTGTGGCGGGAATTTAGTTGGACCAAACCTAGGGAGTGGTCATGTGCATGATGGGTTTGAGTTGCTGGATACTTGGACAATTTATGTGATATTGGTTTGTTGCCTTTCTTGGTCTGTTGAACTGTATATTGGATTGGCACCAAACTGGGCAATGACTGGATGTTAAGTGTGTTGGCAGCAACTAGAATACCCATAAATCCAGCCCCTTGACAAGTGGTACAACAAGGCCATAAGAACTACACAGAGATCTGGAGACCAAGGTAAAAGTGCAGAAGCCCATAATAAAGGAGCTGGAGCAAGGTGCAGAAATCCAGGATTAAAGTGCAGGAGCCCAAGACTAAGGTACAGGAGACCAAGACCAAGCACAAGCAGTCCAAGATATTGTTGGATGACTCTGAGTATTTGCAAACTCATATTGTTTCCTATACCCCCAGGCATTATATCAAAAGGTTTCTAAGGGGATCTTCCTTCTGAAAAATGAATAAAGGTCTATTTTGACTCCTATCCAAATTTCCCGTAATACAGATACATTTCTATGAGTGAACTGCCACATATCTTTTACCCTAGTCAAGGGGAAAATGATACCTATTTTCAGAGTTGTAGAAGATTTGCTACTAGTAAAACCTCCCAGGAAGAGTGGGAAAGGTTAACTAGGTACCTAAAGATGACAGATAGGGAAAAGAGTACATAGGAAATGAGTTTAATAGGTTGCTAAAAGACTAATACAGGTCCACTGATGATTTGGCACCAACTGAAGTACAGGTGCATGGTGAGGATGCCTGCCTAGTGATTGAAAACGTGCTGGAAAAGTTTTCAGTTATGCAGGCCAAGTATAAACTTCTAGCAAGCCACCTTCCCCTACTAGGAAATGATTACTCCTCCAAGCTGGTCCCTGGCTATGACCCAGGACACACTTTGGGGACTGGCAAACAGTAACCCCAAAGAGATATAATATGAACTGTTGGTAGGAGTATATTACAGCTAGGCATCTGCATTTGATGACAGTTTAGTTCTTCTTGTGAACATTTAGTGTGCACAAGAAGTATTCTACAGGGTGTTTGAATCCTTCAAAATCAAGCTGGGAGAGGAAACCCCAATAGCATTCAGGCTAGTGTCTGTATGAACTGCAAACATCTTAGCAAAGTCATGATAAGCTATTACTGGGGCTGCAGTCAGTATTCCCTTGAGAGAAGCACTTGCTGTCTTGAAAGCCAGGCCCCAGAAGAAGTCTTCATCAGCTCAAAGGAGTTAGAACAGTGTATTTCCCAGGGAAGCAAAGTTGGGGATAAAGAGTCAATACTAGCCAACCAACCCCAGTAAGACCTGGATGTCCTTCTTGCTTACAAACACCTGTATCTTCTCAATGGCCTCTACCTTGAGAAGTACAAGACTGTGGCATAATGACTGATGATGAACCCAAGGAACTCCAAGTACTCCATGAAGAAAATGCATTTCCTTGGCTTCAGCTTAAGTGTAGCAGCCATCCAACGTTTGACCACTTCTTCCAGGGGATACAGATGTTTGTTATAGGTGCAAGAGAAGACGTTAATGCCATTCAGATAGACCAGGGCACATGAGGGCTTGAGGTATCCCATCACAACGTCAGTAGCATATTAGAAGGTGGATGGGGGCATTAGAGAGACCCTGAGGCATTCTGGTAGGTTGGAACAGCCTTTGATTGGCAAGGATGGCAAGCTTATCTGGGTCATCTGGAGGGAAATCAATCTTCTGTTAGCTGGGTATCAGGCCCATGATCTAGAAGAACTTGGCAGTGGGGACCCAGTAGGCAAGATCTTCTTTCATTCTCAAAGTGCAATAATCCACAGTTTCTAATTGAGTGGCAAATTAAACCAGCAGAGGGGCATAAGAAGGCTCTTTTGTAAAGGAACAACAAGTGCCAGGGTCAGGCACAGGCTTTTCAGGAGGGAGAGGAATGATGAGATAGGAGGGAGGTGAAACCACAAATGCAGCCAAGGGTTTCTCCTTGTCCTGGCTGCTTAGTAGTTTTTTGAGTGATCCTCATTGTACTCCTCAATACCAGAATCATCATTGAATTTTTCATTGCTCTGACTAGCCTGAGGTTTAATTGCTGAAGAGTCATCAGGAGTGATGAAGGGATTGCTATCAGGTTTCCAGGAAGACTCCAAGGTACCTGATGAAGGTGCAATGAAAGAGACATCCTCTTCATTGCTTCTATGACAGTGGTGGGAGTCAGGAAGGGACAATGGAGTATGGAGCTTCTGAGAGGGGGGACTGTCAGCTTTAGCATTCTCAAGCAATCCCATTAGAGTCTAAGGGATACTAATTGATTAGGTATATTCAAGGTACTTGCTTAGTTGGTCCTGAAGGGAGTCAAGGAGAGCACATTGAGCATCTAACTCATCTAGCCATTCTTTCTTTTCCTGAAATACCAGAACTCAATCCTCTTCCAGAAAATTCATTCACCTCTCTTGAGCCTTTATAGTATCCTGAAGAGCAGATAATTCCATGGTGCAGCTGTTATGGATGTCTTATGGATTGAGAGTCTTCTGCTGATGACTATAGAACTCCTGGACATCATGCTGATTCATCTGGGTGGGTACCAAGGAAGAAAGTACATGTTCTATCTTGCTCATCCATAGAGCCATTCCAGAGTGAGAGTGAACAGCTTCTGATATATTTTGAGCAAGTTTTGGGGGGCCAGAGCAGGAGCCAGAGCGGCTAACAGTTTGGAGGGTGCCAGAATTAAGGGAGATTCTATCAGGAGAACAACCAGAAGAAGAAGGAGGAGAATTTTTACAGCATACTTTCTTCACCAAGGCAGGCTCCAAGGAGCAGGAGACGCAGTTCATGCCAGTTGCTTCAGCCATGGGGTCAGGCTGGATTGGTATCAAGGAGGTAAGGGCTTTTTCAATGGATTTCATCCAGGAGATCATACTTGACTGGGAGCTGACAATTTCTGAAAGTTGTTGACAATTAGGAAATCACTGGCTTAGTCCTGGTTGACCATAGGAAGAGCCATGGAGTCTACCAGATAGAAAGCTAGAAGCAGTGAAGGTTTATCCTGGAGTGGGTTGGTCAGAAGGAGCCGCAGGTATAGGCAAGGACATCTCTCCCTCCACAAAAACAGGGCTGTGGGGGTAGGAAGAGAGGAAGCTGTGGTTTTTAGAAGCCATGAGCACCAATGTCATAAAATATGCAGCCTGGGTGCTGATTTCTACAAATAGTTAGTCTGCTACTTCTTTATCTTAATACTATACATGTTGTGATATAGTGATAGCCTGGGTAAGGACAGAAGAATATAAGAAGATAATAAGACAAAACTGGTATTTTATTCAACAGTGATGTGTTAATACAGTAGTTTTCAAATCTGTTGAGATAAACAAAAAGTCTTAGTCTAAAAACAAAATCAAAATGGATCTATATCTATTGTTGTAACTGTGCTGTTTTAGCAGAGTTACAAGGGGAAAATATTTAGAAACTAGATAATAATCTTTATTGAGAGATAGGTATTATATAGTCATTGTGAATCAAGGATAACAGGAACATGATTGTGTTGATTGATTGGTTGGATAGTTAAGGGGGAAGGCCTGATCCTGGTAATGAGTCAAGAGCCAAAACAAGGTATCCACTGTAAGGGATCATCATTTGTTCATGTTGTTGGATTGGGCAATTCAAGTTGACTTCCTAGTCTGGCTTTGAGTGGCTGGGTAATCAGATTGCGGGTCACAAACCCGCTTGCTTGGAACCTTGCTGGCAGGTCAAGTGTCAGGATTCACTTTTTATTAGCTGATATTCTGTCTTTTACATTTATCTGCTTATTTGGCTGCTAGTATAACCAAGATTGTCCTCTTCACTTAATTTATAATTTCCCTGCTTCCTACCTCCATTTTTCATATTTAAAGTCTTAGATTGGCTTTGTTTAAGCCAACTTATGATTTTTATAATGCTTAACACTATTCCAAATATTCCTTATCTTTTTGTCACCCGGTTTTGAACCCTAGACCTACATAAGAAGATTAGAAAGTTGGCTCCAAAAAGCTTAACTTTCACTACATGCTTTACTAAGCAATTGGACTGGTTTTTCCCTCACTTTTTTTTGCTTGCTCTTACCCAGAGCTTTGCCGTAACTGGCTCTCACTCCTTCTGGTCTCCTTTAGCTTGAATTTAACTATTCCAAGTTAAATATTAAGTATTTTACACCTTTCACTTCTGTTCTTGTTAAGAGTTTTCTATAGCCAAAAATGGTTAAACTCTCACCTCAATTCCTGAATTCCACAAACAAAGCTTAATAAAAGGCTTGAATTTTCCAGTCTCAACACTAAGTTGAGATTGTTTGACTTGCACCTCTAAAAAAGGTACTTGTTGGGTTTTGTGGCTTGGGTTTATTTCCAAATTTTTGTCTAAGTTTTATTTTTGATCTTATGATTCCTTTTGACTTTCTATTTCATCAGTTAGGTAGTTTCTATAATAACACCCACAATTTGATTATTGATAGTTTTAATCCTCCAACTAGTGGTGAGCAATTTCCTGACTTAGAAACTGATTTTTTGACCAAGTCCTCAGTCATTAAGACTGGACTCTATTTTATTTTCTTAGGATTAATCAACCGTCTCAGCCCTTATTTTACTTCCTATAAGCTTCTAGGAGCCCTAGTCCAGTTGTTACTACAAACCTTACCTACATTTTTGTATTTGACCAACATAAATATAACTGGTTTAAAAGCTTTGGTTTACAATCATCTCCCTCAAACTATGAGACCTTACAGTCAAGCC
>QTSX02000515.1:0-13501 GCA_014839935.2 Entomophthora muscae
CTTGTCTTCAGCTGCAGTTCAGTTGGTCTGAATACTACAAATTAATTGTGGCTCCTCAATTTCCACAACATCTCCTCTCAGCAGCTGGCTCTGCTGAGCACTTGCTATTGTCCTTTGTGCAGCCTACCATGGCCCACCATCAAATGGTGTTGGGGCTCCACATCCAAGAAATCTTGTCCCTACAAGCAGCAGTTACTCATCACTGGGACCAGTTTGCTGCCTACCAACAGTGGATTCATCCCCTGTTTTCCTTGGTATCAGAAAATCAGCGCAACTCTGTTACCTCCCAGACCCGTTTGGTTAATTCTATCAAACAAATGCTCCAGTCCATCTCTGAATACGTGAGAGAGTGTCTACACAAGTTTCACCAGCTAGAACAACCCTGACAAACCCAAGTAGATTCCATTTTAAAAGCTTATCTCACCAACTTCAAACAACTTGTGCAGCAGCTCAATGCATTCAGCACGTATTCCTTTGAGCAACTACAGCAGGTAGCATACTTTGCTGCTAACAGTCTTAATGAACTCAGTACGGTGTTTGATCAAGAGAGAGCTGTCACTGTTGCTGCTATAGCCAAGCTCCAGAGTCAAGTGAATGAATTGTCTACACCCAAGCCAGATGTTCTGCCCTCTCCCCCTTCTGATGACTTGGCGGATTGAGAGCAGAGAATATGGGACACTATTTGAGAGCTACGTAAAACTACTTGCAGTCAAGGACGTCCTGCTGAGGCGCCTCAACCTGACCCCCAGGTGCTGGAGTTGACTGCTTGAATTGTGAGCTACATAAAGAACTTGCCGCCCTACGTGAGATGATGGCAACTACTGCTAGTCAAGTTGGGGTTGTTGACAAAGATGGTTGCTGCCCTGGTTTACCTGGAGGCCCTCAAATTCAATGTGCTAGGGAACTGATTGCTTAGCTAACAAGGTGGATCATTTGAAGCGGGACTATGCTGAGCTGGATAGAGACATACAAGAGATGAGTGAATTGATTGACTCTGTGAACAACAGGTTTGCCCCTTGCCTCTCAGTGGGGCCATCCCTTACTAATCCACTGGCTGAGCTCTCCACAGTAGTGACCACCCAAGGTCAACGCCTAGATGCTACTACACAACAGACTACCCAAACTGTCAATACAGGCGCCTGTGTTGTTGAAACTCTGACTACCCTTGAAGAGAGTGTTTGTCAGCTATGGGCTAGACAGCCCCCCTCTGAATCCAAAGCAGAGTTTTCCCTGTGTATAAATGTACTCAATAGCAACAATGGTGGTCCAACTCCCAAAGCACATTTTAAGCCTACTTTTAAGCAAGTCTTTGATCCCAAAACCTCTACCATTGCAGCTTTCCTAATTATCTAAAAAACTGCCATGAGACAAGCTTCAGAAAAAGTTAAGAAAGAACATATTCTGACTTGTCTACATTCAACTTGCCAGGAGGTGGTGGTGCCTGAGCTGCCCACCATTGAGGCGTGGGAAGATATGAAGCAGCTTCTGATTGACGAGTTTGGTGGTGACCTTAGCCTGGAAGTAAAAAAGGACAATTTTATGCAAATTGCTTTCAAGCCTAAGGAGAAGCTAGCTGAGTTTGCAGACAGATTCTACATGGAAGGACAGCAACTGATAACAAGCAGACAATTGACAACCAATGAAGCTTACATGGCTTGCGCTCAAGCCCTCATAGTTAACCAGCTTCTGTGTCTTCACTTCAAAGCCCATAAAGCTATGCTTTTCTCTATGAAGAGTATAAAGACACTGTTGCAGGACATGCATCTTACCCATTCTGGAGTATTTGTTAGGGAAAGTTGTGCTGCTTCTAACTCTGGTTTGTCTTCTTGTGGTCCTTGCATTCTTACCATGAACTTGCAGAATCCTCCTTGACGCCAAGGTTGCCACAACTGTGGCCAGATAGGTCACCATTCTTGAGTCTGCACCAACCCACAGGTTAAAGGAGCTGATCCAAAAGTACAGGCGGGAAAAGAACAGTCAACCTAGAGGCAGAGACGCTCTTGGTTGACAATTCTTCCCAGTCTCTTTCAATCCCTCCCTCTAAATCTGACTCCAAGCCTGCTGATAATGAGGCTCCTCCTATTCTCCTCTTGTTCCACAATATCTCTGACAACTCTGACATGAATGACTCTGATACTGACAATGCCAATGCATATGGGTACTCTGTTCTGGCTGTTCCTGAAACCATTACAGTACCCTATAAATTGCAATCAGGAAAGACTACAACTACTGCTAAACCTTTGCCTGAAGCCAAAGAAGTTGTCTCTTGACCTTACCTCACTCAAGCTAAGAGGTCCCCTGTGCTAGTGGAGTCATCAGAAGAAGCTGCCAAGGTTGCTGACGCGGTCTTCAAGAATGTATCTGTTTTTCTCCCTCTCCAAACTGTTTATAAGGAGTTCCCAGGGTTGAGATGCATGATTGAGAAGTGGGATAAGGAACTAGCAGAGGCTCAAGATATCTTGCTGTCCTTCCACCCTTTGGTTGCACTACCACTTGAGCAGAGATATCCATTCAAAAAGTGAAGATCAAGGCCATCTTAGACACTGGCTTTCCAGTCAATGTTGGATCTCCAAGCTTGTGAAGAAACTCAAACTTGCCCCTGAACTTAATTATCACCAGTTGTATGGCACCGCTGGACTGTCTATGACCCGTGCCATAGGGGCATACTCTGCTCTACCCATGGGGTTTGGCAAGCTTCTTCTAGCTGCGCGGCAGTTGTCTTGGAAAATGAGAGTTATGATCTTTTAGTTGGCACCCAGTTCCTTAGGGAATATAATGGGATAATCAACTTAAAAGATGGATACATCTCTATTCTGGGATATAAAGTCCCTCTGATCTTTGAAGAGCCAGTTAAAGTTCCTGGGAAGCGCCTCAAGACTTGTGCCTTGGAATATCCCACTGGGGTTTTCAACCTAAAGTATAGCACCCACTCTTCAAACATGAGATTTCCACCTATGGCTTGTCCTGCGTCTGAAGGGATCACTCTCCTAGCCACGTCCGCTGTCACCATCCCCCCTGGCTCCCAGGCCATCCTAGACTCCCAGATATCATATAAACTACCTGAACAAACCTTCTTGGAGTTGTATTCACCCCCCTCATTAGGGCGCAACAAACCTTATCTCTGTCCTGGAATCCTAGATGTCTCCCATAAGGACCCTGTTCAATTGTTGGTATCCAACCTGACTGCACTCTCCATGACCATGTCTAGGGGGAAGATTTTTGGATATGGCAAGTTGTTGGGCGCTCCTGATGTCCTGTCTCTTCATCCCTTTGACATGTTCCAAGATTTTAACCTACCTGAGGATGAGCCCCAAGTTCTTTCATTGTTTACTACACATGACTTCCCACAGTTGTCCCTGGTTCAACAGAAAAAGATGCTAAATCTGCTAGACCAATTTTCTGATATCTTTGCTAAAGACAGTACTGACTATGGGTTAGCCAAAAGCGTTATCCATCAGATTGACACTGGCAACGCTCCTCCCTTCTGTGCTAAACCATATTGCCGCAGTTGTGTAGAAGATGCCCAGGTATCTAAAGAGCTCAAACAGCTGTTAGACGCTGGGCTGCTGGCACCTTCCCAAAGTCCTTGGGCATCCCTGCTACTCATCTTGAAGAAGGATGGGGGTCATTGTATTGTGATGGACTATTGTCAATTGAACTCTTTGACCAAGAAGGGCTCGTACCCCTTGCTGTGTATTGATGATGCTCTCTGACGTCTTGGAGGCTCTAATTTTTTCTCCACAATGGATCTAGCATCTGGATACTGGCAAGTCAATCTGTTGCCCAAGGATTGCCAAAAAGCCGCACTCATTATATCTGAAGGGCTTTTTGAGCCTACTTGCATGCCGCAGGGACTCTGCAATGCCCCGGCCACCTTCCAAAGGGCCATGGACTCCATCCTCTGCGACTTGAAGTTGTCATGCATCCTAGTATATTTGGATGATATCACAGTCTTCAGCGCTACCTTCACCAATCACCTGGCTCATATCAAAGAGGTGTTCATTAAGATTTGAGAGGCTGGCCTCAAGCTAAAACCTTCCAAGTGCGCCTTCTTTAAAGAGTGTCTTGGATTCTTGGGCCATGAAGTAACCCAGACAGAGATTTGCCCAATGACTAAGAAGAGTTGAGGCCATTGAAAAAATGCTTCTGCCAACCAACCTGCAAGAGGTACAAGTCTTTCTAGGGATGATGTGCTACTACAGACAGTTTATCCCTGACTTTGTCAATACTAGTAAACCTCTAGTCCAGCTATTATGTAACTTCCCCTTTGAATGGACCGCCAGTCAGCAGCAAGCCTTTGAGACCCTTAAGCAAAAACTCAAAGAAGCTCCCATCTTAGTGTATCCTGACTACAATAAGGAGTTCATCCTGTACACCAACACTAGCAATCTTGCTATTGGAGCTATTCTGGCCCAATTGGACAATGAGGGTGCAGATCATCCTGTGGCTTACACTTCCTGTGTGCTAAACAAGCATGAGAAGAACTATAGTGTCACAGAGAAGGAGTGCCTTGCCGTGCTGCATGCAGTCAAGCAGTTTTGTCACTACATATATGGTACCCACTTCACAGTTGTCACTGACCACGCTTTGTTTAAGTGGTTACAACAGCTTAAGGAGCCTGAAGGGCGCCTATCTAGATGGGACCTACGTCTGCAGGGATAAAACTTCATGGTGCTCCATTGCCCTGGGATTCAACATCAGAATGCTGATGGGCTCTCCAGAATGCCCATTCTTGCTTTGCATCCTGCAGAGGTTGATTGGTTATATGAACTAATTGGGTGCCCTTCTTCTTGAGAAAGTGATAAAGAAGAGGTACAACTGGCCTTGTCCAAGCTATCTGAAGATACCCTCATACGCAACAACCAACTCTTCAAGAAGGTGCAAAACCAGTATCTGCCTTATGTACAACCCAGTCTTTGCCTCTTGTTGGTGTTGCAAGCTCATAAAGAGACTGGGCATAGAGGCATTGTCACAACCTTTGACTGGCTTCAGAAGAATTACTTCTGGGAGAATCTTTGCCTACTGATCCCAGACGTCATAGCTAGCTGCCACAACTGCCAGCTGCAGAGGCCTTGAGCTGCTGCCCACAAGTTTAAATTAGTTCCCCTGCAACATGCCTTTCACACTGTCAGCATAGACGCGGTAGGCCCTCTTCCCTGCTCACAATCTGGGTGTTGCTTTATTCTGATTGTTGTTGATCACTTCAGCAAGTGGGTAGAGGCTCGCCCTACAAAGGACATCCTGGCTAAGACAACTGCTGCCTTCCTGTTGCAAGATGTTTTATACCGCCATGGCTGTCCTCAAGTGCTGCTCTCAGATAATGGGACTAACTTCAATGCCAAGCTAGTAACCTCTGTTGTCAAAGCTTTGGGATTGCATCAATCCTTCTCTGCCCCCTACAATCCTTCTACCAATGGGGCAGTTGAGCGTGAAAACTCAACACTGGTCTCTATCATGAGGAAGCTCACCTACTCTAACGCTGCCAACTGGGACTTATACTTACCTGCCGCTCTCTTTGCGTACCGCCTTAGCAAACATTGTGTCACTGGGTACTCCCCCTTTGCTATGCTGGATGGGCAAGAGGCTACTACCCCATTGCTCTTGGGGGGCCTGCTTACCTCTGATAAGGCCATGAATCCTGACAACCACCTCAAGGACCTAGTCAACCACATAATTGATATACAGGCCACTGCCTACACTTCTGCATACAAGACTAAGATGCTTGAGCTTTCTCCTGATAATGCTGAACGCTTCCCCCTGCCTGAATTTGATGTTGGTGACCATGTACTTTACTACCAACACAGAGTAGATGGCTGGGCACATAAGTTAGACTCTCTGTGGATTGGCCCTTTATAAGTGACCTTTATATGTGGGTCCAAATACACTGTAAAGCTCCTTTCTAGTGGCTGTCCTTTTGCTTGAGTGCACGCAAAGTTCCTTTGTAAATACCACCCCCCAAGGCCAATCTAGGGGAGGGCAATGTCATAAATACTGCTATTTGCCATATTTTGATTTTGCCTTTGGTGGTCTATTTTGAAAATAAATCTCTCACTTTTGCTTTTGCCTCTTGAAATGAGTCAATGGCTGAATCAGGAAATACAATTGTTTGTTTTCTTGATCCTGCGCAACTCACTTGCCCCACTCATGCTGGTGGCAAGTGATTCTACTGTCCTGGTAGTTTTTTGTGGTATTCTCAACCACTATATATTCCATTTTCCTATTCCCCAATAAAATTAAGTTCTATTCACATTTTTGTCTTTGTGTCTTCTGTACTTCTGTGCCTCTCTCTAGCCACAGCTAGTAGAGATTATCCTTCCAGGGCTGCAAGTACAAATCCAATCCTAAGGTTGGGATTTCCTGTTGTGTGTCTGTGCCACGCCTCAGAACACAACATCACCTAACAATTTTCCCTTTTACCAGCCGCCATGGATATTTTAATCAGGGTGTATCCACTGTCTACAGTGTGGCGGTAGAGGTTGTGTGCCACCTCCATTTCTGGGTGGGTACATACTAAAGAACCCATTACAGGAGCTCCTAATATATTCTATATTCTAATAAATTTATTTACACTTTAGATTATTTTTATTTATAATAATTTTTATTTTAGCAAACAAGTTTTTCAAAATAAATCCTGGAGACGGTTTTCATAAAAGCATAATAATACAAATTAATAAACTATACTTCTAATTTGTACATTTTACATTTAATTTAAAGTCCATTTTCATATTTATTTAATAAGAGTGATATAAATAGTCACATTATCAAGTATCAAGTGTTTGAGACAGCCTCAGATGCCATAATAAAAATATATAAAATAAAATAGATAAATTACTAACCTTCATGGATGGTCCCGCTGAATGTAATTGTGGGCTTAGAAGCTTCTTAATATAAAATGATAACTAATAAATCTTAAATAGTAAATTAGAGAATATAAAAAAGTCAGACAAGCTAAGTATTTAATTGATTGGCTGTTTGGCAAGGCATGCGGGGATGAACAAATCAGTGTGGCCATAGAATTTGGCCACAGTCTCAGCTGGGAGGGTGTGGATCCCAGTCTGCAGCAAAATCAAATAGGTCCTTGGTCCCAGTTAGGGCCCCTTGCTTGACAACTTGCTTGAGCCACCCAAAGTCTTTCTCAATGGTATTTAGGAAGGGCAAATAAGCAGGGAGGAAGAGAAGGCGCAAATTTGCCGTGGCCAATTGCTGGGGGCCCACTGCAGTGCTAGTGTCAATTAATGAAAATTCCTCAAGAATATCTGCCACCTTATGAAGACCAACATTATCCAGCACAATTACATTAGTAAAGCCTGGGCTTGTGCGCCTCAGGTGCTCCTGGACCAATTGGAGGAATGCTAGAAAAGTACAGCTGTTGTGGGAGCCTAGTATCATTTGATAGAGCTTGACCCCCTTTGGGCCAAGGAGAGCCACCATTGAATATGCTGTGGCGCGGACTGCAGCACACCAAGCTACCCTGTCATTTGAGCCTTTTGGGACATACTCATATGCATTCTGCATAGACAAGACAAATGCCAATTCTTCAATATGGTAAAATTTGACTGTCCCCTTTGCTTTGAGGGAAGTGTACACCTCTGTGTATTTTTTCCATACATCAATGTTGGAAGGACTGTTTCTATTGTAGGGGGATATCCCAAGTTTTTTCCATGAAAACTGCATATCCTTTACCAAATGATAATAAAAGAAAATTGAGGCTTCAACCCTAAAAGTAGAATTGACCATGGCCTGTATATTTGCCAGTTCAAGATGGTAGTCCTGGGTTATCCACTGGTGGATTGCCCATTTGTGCTCCTTGATGAGCATGGTGGAAACACACAAGAATTTCTCTGGAGCAAGGACTCAGCCAGTATTGATGAATTTTTGAAGGTCTTGGAGGTGTAATTGGGATCCACCCCAACAAGAGCCGCAGCTGCCTTGTAATCACCAGATTCCCGCATTAGCTTGAGCAAGATGATGTGTTTGATATCAGGAATACACTTCTGAGCGGGCTTTGGGGGAGTTGGTGAATCTAGATCCTGATTGGAGACTGGCTTGCAAGGCATAGGCACCTTGGTATAGAAGTCTGCAACCTTCTTTAACACCAGCCATTCCTCATCAGCTCTGTAGAACTCAGGCTCCTTGTCCTCTTCCTGATTGCCATTACTGATGTAAGGCTTGTAGATAGTGTCATTCACAGGCTTAACCTTCTCCAGCATGGCTGACGGGACCAACTTTTGGCGGTACACAACGTCAAACACATACAAAGTAAGTTCTACCCTGTTTCTAACCGTTTTTGTTGTGGTAACCTTGGTGGGCTTCTGGGTCAGCTTGGGGACCCAAGGATTGATGCTCCACACCCTAGCAGCTTGTTCTCCTTGAACTGTCTGTGTCAGTGCAGCGTCACTATTGAACTCTCCTCTCCCATCTCCTTCCTGAGTAGGCAAATGGGTTGCACTAACTCTGTTCTTTGACCCGCAGTGTCAGGAATGCTCTTTTAGAGATTGCTGATAACCCTATTTTTATGGTTGCAGAAGATGAAAGATTTCCCTTTTTTGGTTCAGTTTGGCCCCCTAAAAAGAATGAGTCAGTTAGCAGTATCTGCTCTTCTTTGCCCGTTGAATTAAACTCAGAACAGGTCCCAGAGGCAATTTTAATGACAAGATTTGAACACGGGTTCTTTTTGCTCTTGAGTCCTATATTTAATAAGATAACATCAATTAGCTATGCAAAGGACAAATTGTTACCTTCCAAGCTGGGTTGCAGCCAATCAAATGTTACAGCAATCAAACCTTTGGATCTATTTAAACACCTTGATGACGTCCAGATTGGTTTTGACCTTGATTTTGCTTCCTTGGACTCATTGGCCTCTGCTTCTATTGCTGGTTCTGGTTCTCCTTCTCCAGTTTTAACTGGGAAATAGTTGGGCACTCCTGCTGATCCTGTGCCAGTTACAAATGTAAAAACACACAACAATG
This sequence comes from Entomophthora muscae, assembly GCA_014839935.2. Classification (NCBI taxonomy): domain Eukaryota; kingdom Fungi; phylum Entomophthoromycota; class Entomophthoromycetes; order Entomophthorales; family Entomophthoraceae; genus Entomophthora; species Entomophthora muscae. Next base: position 8,970 of record QTSX02000515.1, read on the forward strand.
CCCCCCTTGTATTTCTGAGGTCAGTAATTTTCTTCAGCACACCAATAATCCTAGTTTTAAATTTTTAACTCCCCAGAATCTCCAGTTTCTCTCATTTTCCCCAAACTCCATCTCAAAGTAATTTTGTCTCCTTTATTGTATCTCCAGACTATCATTCAGTTCACATCTATATAATGCTGGTATCTCTTGATCTTTTACTTGTTCAATCAATAAAGTCTACATTCACTCACTGTGATTCATTTTGCTTATTCTTTTATAAACTTGACCTAAGTCTCAAAATCCAAAACCATGAAATTACCCAAGACTTCTCCTATGAAGTCTCTTGGGTATAAATGGTTGTTTTGGATAATCTTGCTGCCAGCTGCAATGGCCAGCATTTTGATGGGTCTGCACACAGATTCAGGCACCTCTCCAGAAGCACAATTCCTTGACAGCTCTTGGTGCCAGATGATACCAGGAGTATGGTATACTGCTACACCCTTATCTCATAATTCACCTCTCAGATAGAAGACCAAGAATTACCAATCTGCATCCACAATTCCCAACCCCCAGGTCTTCTGTCCCTTGGCTTCTGCCTTCCTCCTGTGCTACCTTAGGGCATACTTCTTTTTGGGACGTTTCAACCTGCTGTTGGGCAGATATCAAGTGTTTGGAGAATTATTCCATTTAGGAATGGTGTCCTTGCCTGCAGGTTTCTTGGTAACTGGATTAAATCCCTCTGCCATCATTCATCACCTAGGAAGATTACTTCCTAGTGGATGGGTGCCTGACACACGGGGGCAACTGCAACTGCAGCACACAACGGGTGCATTGTTACTCTGTTGTTGTGTACCTTTCATTTTAAAATTTAATAAAATACTAAATAAAACTTAATTAAGTTACTACCTAATTTTAATTTTTGCTTTTATCTGAATATGGATATTTAATTAATATTCCCATATATCCCAATTATAGATTTTTTTATTTCTTATTCAGTTGTTTTTGGTTTTACAACGCCCATTTTAGAAAACCCAAAATATTTTACACCCATTTTCCCATATTTTACGTCAAATTAAGCACCCAACAAAATATTTTTAAAATTTATGTCTCAGATTGTGTGTCTTATTTTAGATACCTTGGTATCATTCTTGGGTACAATTTATTGCACACAGCATTTGAATGATTTTGTTTACATAGTGAGTTGCTATTGTGTTTTGGTTTTGGGTTGAGATTTGACTCACCACGCTTGGGTGTATTTTGTCACCAATTCACATAGTAAACACATGTACACCAAAAGTCAACTCACACTATTTCATTTGTGAATCAATGTATTTTGGATTGTATTTTGAATGGTTTTGCTTTGCACGTGAGCACTTCTTTGCTGTGTTGACCTGTTTTGCCCATTAACACCAAAAATCACTGTTAATAGAGTGTATATTTTAACCTGATAGTTGGATTTTGTTTAAATCTGAGGTATTTTTGGTTGTCGTCATAGCTTTTAAAACTACTGCAGTATAAACTTGTATTTTATTGAATATAAAAATAAGATTATTTATTTGAATTTGCAAAATATTAGGTAGATAAAGAAGTCAGTTGTCACATTCATGAGTAAAAAAGAATCATGATGGGTACCAGAGAGGGTAAAATTTGGTTTACCTTTTATAAGTAAATATTTTATCCTTGAGGAGCAAAAGTAAACAAAAGAATATCAGTATCACATTTGAGATTCAAATCAACACAGGCAAAATCAGTAGTGTCTGGATGTGCCTATTCACAACAATTTTATTATTTATTTTATGTAAATTTAGTAAAATTCAGCTATCAATGTTGAAACAAGGGTATTAAAATATTTATTAATAAATTGAAGGTTCTTGCTTTTAAATAACTAAAAACCAAACATTTAATAAAATTTTTTGCTATCTACTAGCTTATATAATATAGTATAGTCTCTAGCTATCTTTCAGTACAAATGATTGGCTGTAGTTACAGTCTGAATTATAATGAACTATTCTTGGATATAAAGTCAATATTATCAATATCATAGCAAATACACACAAAACAATCATTATATATTATCGATAACAATGTTATATCTATGACAAAAATGAAGCTTGATCAACAAGACATTATTACACCACTATCAACCTCTTAGGTTACATATTGAGCTAGGTCACCAAAGTTACTCACCATATTTTTAAAGACAAACTTTTGAAGATCCAAGCTTTAAAAGTTTATCGCTTTAAATACAAATATTATATCCTCCAATAATATATTCTCTTCCAAGCATTTCATTTTTGCTTTATTATATTTCTCAAGTTATGGGTTTGTCAAACAACAATAAAAATTTAAATATTAACTGTACTTCCACACTTCAAGTTGTTAAGTTATATACGCTCAGTAAAACTATATAGAAAGACATAAAAAGCTAGCTAATATAGATAAGTCCATCACAATTAAAATAAAATATTTACTCAAATATAACCACAGTAGTTTGTTTTTTCATAACAATAAAAAATTGATCTTTTGATGCCATTACATGAACTATAATCTGAGATAATTTTTTTCGAAATGATTAATGTTTAGGTAAATAAAATTTAGAGTAATCTTACACTTTACACAGCACTCATCAAATATTTTTTTGGCAGAGACTAACAAAAAGTGGATGTTATGGAGATATGGAATTACATTAAATGAGTATTATTTTAACAAAAATTAAAGAGCTTGCAAAATATGAGTGATTTTTTAATTTTTATTGGTTCTTTAATCGAAGAGACCGAAACCCATGTCCTAAAAAAGTCAGATCAGGCCAATTTGGTTAGTTTACCTCATCAGATTCTTCTTTCTCCTCTACCTTTTCAGCGGCCTTAGGAGCCTCAGCGGAAGCACCAGCAGCAGGGGCAGAGCCGGAAGAAGCACCTACGGCGGAGCCAACTGAGGCAAGCTTAGATGAACCCTCAGCGATGAGAGCATTGATATCTTTTCCTTCAAGCTCTTTTAGAAGGGTGGAGAGACGCTCTTCATCGGCATCAATCCCAACAGAGGAAAGAACTGACTTGATGTTGTCAGCGGTGGGGGCATCATTTCCTCCGAGCTGGAGAAGAAGGTAGGCAGCAATATAACGCATTTTTCTATGAGATCAGAATATGAGTTTGCAAATAACTTACTTTTAGTGTTGTCGTAAAACAGTTTAGCTCCGAGGTAAGGAGAGAAATACGCTTGACACAATAAAGAGGGAATGGTTTTGGCCTTTAGCTGTTATTGTATTCAATCCTCTTGCCAAAAAATTCTGAATCGAATTACAACCTTCCGACAAATAGTTTTATTAAATTACGACGTAATAAATCAATTTTAATTATGTTTTGGGACATTATCTTAAGCCAAATTTCCGGGCAGGAAGATATTCCGTCGACCGATTTTTGTTCAATCAACAAAAAATACACTAGTTTTCTGTCACTCTAACTAAATACAAATAAAAACAAACTGATTTCCCGTCAAAAAATTAAATCCAATCAATTGCTAACTTTGAAAGTTAAATGAAATATAAACTACATATTAAAATAAGCTCAAATTTTGACAACAAATAAAAACCAAATAAAAATTCTAAACTATGAAAATTTATTATTGAATCAATAAAAAATAACCAAATATTTAAAAATAAATATAAAAAGACAAGCAAATAGTTTATTATAAAAATTAATACCAATAACTCAAACCCAAAGTGTAAGAGAGGGGAGCTAAACTAACTAAGCTCAGCTTTCATTCTGGGGGAAATTTACCAGAACACTAGCCAATGCAACACTGGGCTTTTTAGGAATGATATATTTCTCTTTCCAAAATCCAAAGTATGGAGCAGGTTTTGAACCCTGGTCACAACTGCCTGTAGGCTGCCAGCCCTGATGACCAGGAGGCTGGCTGCTCACGTTTTTTGGATTGGATCCTCTTGAGTCCAGGTCACAAATGCCTTTCAGGATGAAGATACTAGTAAGGGCTTGGCAACCACGACACCCAGTGAAGAACAAAACAAATTTCCTAATTGTCAGGACCCAGAATGCCCTGGACAATCAGCTCACCTTCCTAGAGGCCAAACAACCCACAGCCTGAAAATCATTATCAATTGTCTCTCAGAGCAAAAAAAACTCTCTTTTGAATAACAAATGGCCTGTAATTTGAGAGAAACACAAGCCTCAAATCCCTGGCTTTGATTCTATTAATGATTTTGGCCCACTTAATTATCAGGAAATGATACATCAGGAGTTTGATTGTTTGATCATGCAATCAAGCGCTAAATTGCTTGTGGGTTCTATAAATAGCTGTGACACCTTGACATGCTGCAGCTCAAGCAAGGTTTCTGTTATGCTGACCAATAATTGTTCATCCCAAAGCTCAAGTACACAATTTCTGGAAAAAATTGCCAGTTTGACTGAAAATGATGCCATCAGATCCCCAGTGGCACAAAAGGCTGCACTTTCACCAGTAAGTATAAACAGTGAGGAGAAAAAGCTCTCCCTGTCAAGATTGACAATTTTTTTACCCTTAAAACCTGAACCCAAGGA
>QTSX02000516.1:0-13384 GCA_014839935.2 Entomophthora muscae
ATCATTTGACTGTTTTGTGAGAGAGGAGGCTAAAACCTTCAGGTTTGGCTCCCATCCTGGCAGCTCAAACCCACCAGGATGCTGCCCAGTGGAGTACTGGAACAGCCCTTGAAGGGGGGACACAAGGAGGACACGGGGGAATGAGGAAAATATGCATTCAGTGCCATCAGTGCCAAACCGGTGGGTATAAGGGGGTACAAGGCAGGGACAGAAGGAGGCATTGCAGGAGCGTGCAACGGCACCAAGTTGATTTTCTTAGGTCAGGGGGAGGGGAGGACATTGGCACCTTCTTGCCCACAGGATACAAGAAGCATAGTGAACATCATCCAAGTCCAGATCATTGCATGTCAAGCTTTTTACCACAGCCTCCTCAGAATAAAGGAGACTGCCAGGAAGACTCAAGAGGCTGGAGGAGGCTTCACTCATTAGCCACACAGAAGAGGAGGTTTTTAACCACAGGTCTGGTGAGGTTGACCACAAGAGGAGCAAAAAGGGGCCAAGGAAAATACCATAAGCTTCAACACTGGGAGTATCATTGTTAAATTCTCTGCAAAATTTGGGCAAGGTAGGTGGTCTTGTTATAGGTAAAACCAATAAAATATTGCCAAACAGGGGGGCCCACAAACAAGTAGCCAGGTAGAAAATATGCTAGGAGGCCTGGAACAGCTTGGCAGTGATCTCGGGTGTCTTTTCCAACAAGCAAAAACAAAGGAAGATTTGTAATAAAGAATTTAAAGTAAAAAATCAAGATAAAGTAAGTATTTATAATGAATTTGACTAAAACTTATAAGATCAAGTGTAAGCTTTGAAAGAGAAAGCAAAAACTAAGACAGCTATACACTAGAGCTTGTTTCAGGAGACCCAGAAGAAGGACTGGGTTCAAAACAGGTTGACAAAAGGTAAGGTTTAGGAATATGACTAACACTTTAAAATCTTTAGGCAATAGGAACCCAGAATGAGATCTGATCAACTACAAATTTTTAAAACCAAGTGCAACAAGATCCAAACTTTAATAAATTGGAAAATTGACAAGCAGGGGACCCAAAGTCCCCTGACATTGTTAAAAGGTGATGAGTTGCTGGGGAAAAGTCACCTGACTGTTTTGAGTTGGATATGATTGGTTGGGTGATAAAATTTGCTGGCCAGAGCCAGGGGTGCTGGAGGGTTTCTGGGTAATTTCCATGGAGCCACCTGATTGGCTGGAAGGCTCCTCAACCAGTTCAGGTCCATTTAATTTTATGGTCATAGATGTGGTATCATTTGATTGGGCGTTCCTGCTTGTTTTTAAGAGAGGACAACACCATGCTAACAAATAATCCAAATTGACCAGTGTTTCTTCTCAGGCTGGGACAGCCAAAGCTGGGGGGTCTGCAGGGTAGGCCAGAACAAATCTCTCATCAACAGTATGAGCTAAATCTCCTAGAGAATTGAGAGGCTTGGCTGTAGATTTTGGCCCTTTTTTGGTGCAATGGGGGAAAAAAGTTTGATCCAAAGCCAGAGGTGGCAGTGAATTTACAGTTTTGTTATCAAACTAGCTTTCACTCAGATCTTTTATCTACCTGCTCATCCCTGGTTCAAGACTTGTTACCTGATACCAACCACTGATTCTAGTTATGTCTCTGTCACAATGTTCTGTCTATGAAAGCTTAACTCATCATTCCATAAAGATATTTTTGTCCAAGTTAATCTTTGAAGCTTCCCCAAAAGTTGTTTACCCATCACTATAAAAGATAGTACAAAGAGTTTGTACTTTATTCTGAATATTAAATGAGTTTAATCAGTCTTAAAAAACTAAAAAACATTTTTAGATACTAGAATTGCTCATAAAAAAATAAGTATAATGTAGACCACTAAGAATATTGGCAATAGTGAAGTTGAGTGTGCTATCTTTTCTGGAACCACAAATTCTCAAGAGGCAAAGAAGAAGAAAGAAATACCAGTATTATTATTGAGATCAGGATTTTAATCCTGTTCAAGAAGATTGATAAAGGCTGAGAATTGATTTTTGAAACAGGGATATATTTACCATCTTTTTGAGTAAGAGAATAGTGATTGTTCTTTTGAAAGTAGCCTCTAGGTGATACCCAAAAAACAAGGTTCCAGTTTCAACAGCAGGAATGCAAATATCTTTGTCTGATTAAATAGATTGGCACTACTGGGTGAAAGCAGATATGATAACAGCCTCACATTCATGGTTGGTTCCTGATACAGGCTCCTGGCAATAAGGGTTAACAAGGATAAACCCACTGTCACTTGAACCCCTACTTTAAGATTATAATGAAATCCTAATAAGAAATAATAAATTGTTTAATATTCTCAAATTCAATACATGGGAAATGATCAATAAAAGTTATCAGAGAGGCTGAACTGACCTGATTAAGAAACTTGATGGGAACAGGTAGATTACTGTTTTGAAAGCATTTTTTAGGATTAGATGCTGATCTAGCTTTTTCCTTTTGGGGGTATTTTTTTATTAAAAGAGCAAACCCCACTGTTGTATATCCTGATATGTTTATTTGTGTCAGGATTGATAATTCTTTTACTATTGAAACCCAGGCCCAATGTTGGGACTCAAACCCAGACCCTGAATCCCTGCGGGCTGCTGGCCCTATAGACCAAGGGGTTGCATTTTCATGAGGTCAAGCCCTCACAAGCTGAAGCCAAGATTGATGGTCAAAATGGTAAAGCAAGCTAAACTAAAGAAATTGGCGTGCCAAATGGAGGAGTAATCAAGGCGCCTAATGGAGGCAACAGAAATTCAACCATTAGCTTCATGAGCTTGAAGTCTACATTGGTGGACAATCAAGAGCCATTCCCAAAAGGAGGTATGGGCCTGCGGCCCGACCCCATGACCACAACTCTAGAGCAGGATAATCAAGTAACCAATTTGATATCTCTGACCAATGAAAGAACTCCCGGCCTGGGTGCCATTTTGAGCCTTTAAACCAGAGCACCCAGAACCCCCAGACCCGCCTTTTCCTATGCCCTGATAAACCCCCTTGGAAAATATTAAGTTTGAAAGTGGGGTGCTATATAGACCAAAGGACCCTGCACTTCAAACTTATTACCATTTTTAAATAAAGGTTATGTTATTTTGGCTTAAACAGCTACTGCCTTATTTTGCCTTTGCCATCTATCAAATTAGTACAAGATCTTCCAGTCCTCCTTCCCCTCTGTCCGCAGATTCCTATCCTCCAGGTGTTCCCTTTGGCCCTGTCCACTTCACAGAGTACCCTCTGAAACCTGAGTATAAGGACTACACCCCAGAAAAGATCCTTGAACTAGACCCTTTTGCCCACATACAATTTGCAGTTAGATACAACCATCAAGGCCCCTGGATATTCTCAACACCCAAGTTGTTTAGAGGCAAATTCAACTATCTGCCTGCCTAAAAGCTCTGTATGGAACTGCCTGTGACCCCTAAGCCTATACCCACTTCCTCACCAAACCTCTCAACTGACTACACTGGTAAGCTGTTTGGTATTGTCTACATCATCTTCACAGGGGTGATTGACACTATAATAACAGCCATTGGCCTGTGGTCATGGGTGGGAAAGTTATTCTCCTACATTTTCAGGTTAGCTCCTCTCTTGTGGTGGGCTTTACCTGCAAAAAACCTGGCCCAAATGATCCCCAAAACTGACAGGCTGGCTGCCCAAGACTGGATTCCTGACATTATGGCAATCTACTGTCAAGGGTCTGGATGTACAAGTATTCTGACTATTGCCATCACACCTAACATCCAGTCATTGCCCAATTTGGTGCCTTTCCAATATACAATTTGAAATACCAGAAATGGCAGCAATCAATATCACATGACTGTCCAGGTATCCAGCAACTCAAACCCATCCAGCACATGACCAGCCCCTGGGTTTGATCCAACTAAAATCCCTGCCACAGCTAAAGCTATATAAGTCTAAAGTATAATCCAATAAAATATACTTCTTCTCTTCCTAATTCTATATTTGAAGCTTCCCCAAAAGGCGCTCTGTGGTGATCCACATGTGGGCTGTTTTGCAGGCAAGGGTTGATTTGGCTTCAAATAAAGACAATATGCTGAAGAGTGACAATGTGTGGTTAGCTGGTGACGCTGTAAACTAGTAGGTAACATAGGGCTGCTAGGGATAAGTAGGGGTGAGCCTAGTAGGTAATATGGTCTACTAGGGTAAGTAAGGCCTGCCTGGTAGGTAACATAGGACTACCAGAGGTAGATGTTGCCTCCACTAAGCAGAGGAAATTGGCTGCTTGGGGCTATAGTGCTTCACCCCGCAGGAAACTGTGGCTGAAGAAGGGTGAAGACTGAAATAGCAAGCAGGGAACTTTTTTCTGTCTGTGGGGGAGTAGGTTTTGGACCCCTGGCAGGTAACATGGGCTTTCAGGGAGAGGAAGAGCTTTGAGAGCTTGACATACCCTAATACGCTTACAGGAAGTCTGTGAGCAAGCACCCTACCTAACAGACTGGTAGGGTGTCCTTGTTTATGCCCCTATGGGAGCTTTGGGGAAACCCAAGGTGAGCATTGGAGGGTATAGACTTGCTCAGAGGTGTCACCAAGGCGGCTTGCTTGGGGAAGCAAGCTGCAGAACTTGGTGTGATCAGACCTCTGGGAAGTGGAGCTGATTACTCTGCAACTGTAATCCCAGACTTAATCACCTGGGTGAGTAAAGACAACACATAGACATTGATCTATGGTTGAATGGCCTAAGTGGATTGCCACTTGCAAGGGCCCAGTCAAACGCCAGTTCAATGTAGACTCATGCCTGGGTCTACAAGCTCTGGTAATGGGGACTGAGATAAAGAACTGAGGTGGTTCACGGAATTAACAGAGAAAACTAGCAGGAGGGACTGTTTGGTCACAGTGAAGGCTAGTTGAAGGACTGTTGGTTCATATTGAAGTTTGGAACCAAAATGGTTCATTGTGCAGGTGGAACCAAGATGGTTCCTAGTGAGGATTGGTGGAGGAACTGGTTGAGAATAAGTTGAAGGGCAAGAAGATTATGATGCAGGATTAGCTGATCATAAAGCAGGATGGCCAAAGGACCAGAAGTTGGTGCTGAAGAACTGAAGAGCTGAGAGGATGAACTAGTCAGACTAGATGCAAAGACTGGAAGAGCTGATTTTAGTGGTTCTTGAGAGGAGAATAGATATAAAGAAGCAGTTAAATAATAATTAAAAACTGCCTGATTATGATTAAAAAAAGATTAAAAATCATATAATAGAAAAGAAAGAGGAGGAAAAATAACATATAGTTTGTTAGAACAATAGGTTATTTTAAAAAGAAGGATTCAAGAGGAAATGGGCCAGAAAGAAGCTGGAAGAAGAACCAAGAAACTATGAAGGCAAAAGAGCAAATTTTTCCAAGAATGACTAGGAGAGGTGAAAGAACAAACAGCAAGCGGGTTTGAAGTTGCAAAACGTTGAGAGAAACACGGAGAAACGTTGAAAAATTGAAGGGTCAAAAATTGCCTAAGTAAAACATATGTGGAAATGCTCAAGATTTTCCAGGGAAACGTGACGGGAATTACAGCAAAACCGTTTGAAATGCAGAGCAGTTTTTTACCCAGAGCAAGGCAGCCTTGGGTTTAAACCAGGGTCAAGGACAGGTCATCCGGGGAAACTGTTTTGGCAAAACCATTGAATTGAGGCGTGTGATTGGCTGCAAAACAGAGTCTATTTGATCAGTTTTTAAGGGCTTTAACTTAAGAGTTAAAGCCTAAAAAAGGAGGAGCAGAAGCAGAAAATTCAGGGCTTTCATTGGCTGTAGTAAGTTTAAAAATTTAATATATTATCGAAGAAGAAAACCAGGATAGTTTAAGCTTTGAAGAACCAGAGTTCTAAGAGAGATTTTTGGTCTGAAACAAGGGGCTATAAAAGGAAGAGCTATCTGAGACTCTTCAGGGACTGGATCAAGTGGATTACAAAGGCCACAGAAGAAGCCAAAGACCAAGAATAGGAAGCCAGAGCTGTTACAGACTGCAGGAGCCCAAGATTAGAACACAGGATCCCACAACTAAGGTGCAGGAGCCCAAGAATGAAGCTCAGGAGCCCAAGACCAAGACCAAGGAGCAGGAGCCAAAGACCAAGTACAAGGAGTCCAAGAGATTGTTGAAGGACTCCAAGTATTAGCACAGACCCCTTATTATTCCCTATCCAAAGGCTATATATCAGAAGGTTTCTAAGGGGATCTTCCTTCTGACTGTGAATAAAGCGCCTATTACAACCCCTAAACAAATTTGCTGTATAAAGAAAGGATATAAGTCCTATGAGTCAATTACCCCACATTTTCTATCCTAGCCCAGGGGACAAGAAATCCTATTTCATAGGGTGCAGAAAGTTTGCCTTTAGTAAATCTGCCCAGGAGGATTGGGAGAAGGTGACTAGGCATCTGGAAATGACAAATAGAGGGAGTTTATTGGGGGAGAGTTTGCAAGACTATTACAGGATTGGTATTGGCCTACTGAATGGCTGGCACCTGCTGAAGTACAAGTGTATGGTGGAGACGCTTGCCTAGTAATTGGGAAGGTACTGGAGGAGTTTGCTCTTATGCAGGCCAAGTATAAGCTCCTAACCAACCATTTGCCACTGTTGGAGAATGACAAATCCTCCAAGCCAGTCCCTGGCTACAACCCAGGACACACTTTGGGGACTGGTGACCAGGAACCCCACACACCCCTTATCCCTACTTTAAACCTAGTAACCTGAGCCCCAAGACGTTGATTATTCTTGGGGCATTGTGTATGCTTTTGTTATTGATAATCACTTATTACACCTATAAGATGACCACAAATCTGACCTCTTCCATGTGGAAGATTACAAACTTGAACGGCCCTAAGAAACCCAACAGCGCTACCGCTGACACAGCCAAGACTCCCTCTTCTCAAGTGCAAAAGTGATTGTCAACCAATCTCTCACAAAGGTGTAAATTCCCTTGATGGGGAAGCTTATACTCAAGGAAGCTTGACATGCTATGCCAGTCCTCTGCCTGCACTTCCAAACCAATGCCCCATCCTACTCCAGCGACACCGAGAAGGTACTCAGGGTTGCTTTCATGCTCTAAGGAGATGCCCTATACTGGTTTGTCAAGGCCACAGCAGAAGACGTGGAATTATGCTTGGACTATGCCAAGTTTGAAGCAGAATTAATGGCCACTGGGGAAGACTGCAACACCAGATATTATACCCTGAACTCCTTGCTAGAAATTCAACAAGGTTCTTAAAAAATTCAAGCATATAATGAAAAATTCCTCAAATTGAAAACCCACACCCAACTTGATGACAAACTAGTAGCCATCATGTTCTGGAAGGGGATGACTCAAGCCATGAAGGACCTGCTAAAATACCCCCCACTCTTGGCTTAAAAAGAACTGGTCCTGCTGTGCAAGGGTCTTTGCATAATCAAGAGAACACCAATCCAGCCCAAAACTGCCAAACCTGAACCCCCAGCCCCACAGAGCAGGGATACCCCTGAAAAACTCCAGAGACGCTATAGAGAAGGACTCTGCTTCCACTGCCACAAAGAAGGTCACTTGACCAGAGCCTGCCCAAAGAAGAATGCTATGCCTATTTCCTTAGCCCAAATAAACACTTCCTCCTAGTCTTACAAGTTTATCCTTGTATCAGTTGACGTCAATGGAACACTCCAAAGACTGAAGGCTTTCCTTGACACAGGAGCAGATGAGAGATTTATTGATGCCAACTTAGATCAAGAATTAAGCCTGTCAGTGTCAGAAAACTGCCTACAGATCATCATGGGAAACAGCACTAAGGACAAAGGAAATGAATGCAAACAATAATTGCCTCTAGTTATAGTGAGCAATATGTATCTTTTGTCCCTCATTCTTCTGAAAGGCATACCACACCCCCTCATCCTTAGAGACTTCTGGTCAGACAGGCATGGCCTTATTTTTAACTACTGAGAACAGAATTTCACCTTGGAAGACAAAGGAAACCTCAACACTGTACCCTTTTGCACCAACCAAGAAGAATTCACCCAAGGACTTATGAACATACAAATAGAACCCAGTATAGGCGCCCTTCCTGCCCCCTTGGCCAAGTGGAACCATGTTTTCAATGAGAACACAGCTATCCAACTCCTTGAGCACTTCATCTACAACCACACAATTGACCTGCTGCCTAACACTCAACCCAGCCACGGCTCCATCTACAGCTGCAATCACAGGAAACAGGTTGCCCTCAAGACATATCTTGAGTAAATGACTTCCAAGGGTTTATCAGGGTATCAAAAGTGCCCTGCTCATTGCCAATACTATTTGTGGGGAAAAAGATGGAGTTATGCAACCATGCGTGAATTACCAAAAGTTGAATGCCATCACTGTAAAAAACCAATACCCCATCCTGAACGCCAATGACCTATGTGATGTACTTACTGGTGCCCAATTCTACTTGAAAATTGACCTCTGCAACGTTTTCAACCAAATACACATCAAAGAAGGGGATGAGTATAAGACGGCTTTAAAGACAAGTTGTGACCTCTGCAAATACCTAGTGATGCTGTTTAGATTACACAACACCCTAAGCACATTACAAAGAATAATCAACACTGTCCTATGCAAATACCTTGACCAATTTGTGTTGCATATTTGGACAGCATTCTCATTTAAAGAAAGTCACACAAAGAGCATCTCAACCACCTGGACCTTATACTGGGAAAACTCTCTCAGGCAAACTTTCATTTCAAGCTTAAAAAATGTGAGTTCTTTTAGTCTGAGGTCAAATTCCTTGGATACATGGTGAAGACTGGCGGGTTTGCCATGGCCCAGGACAAATTAGAATCAGTAACAGCCTGTCTGATACCCACATGCAGGAAGGGCTTAAGAAGTTTTTTGGGCCTGGCAAATTATTGCAGGGATTTCATCCAAAAGTTTTCTCAGATTACCCTGGCCCTGGACCGTCTTTGCTCTGACAAGGTCCTGTTTGTCTGGACTCCAGAATGCACTACCGCCTTTGAAGCCTTGAATCTTGCCTTCACCTCCACCCCTGTCTTGGCTATGTCTGATACATACAAACCTTTTGTACTGGAAACTGACACGTCTGACTTTGCGGTGGGCAGGGTCCTTCTTCAGGAGGGGATGATATGCTACATCCTGTAGCATATTACTCCAAGAAGATGCTGCCATCCAAAGTTAACTACCTTATTTATGTTAAGGGGATTCTTGAAATAATGAAGACCCTGAAACATTGGCGCCAGTATCTATGTGGCCAAATTTCCAGTAAAAGTTCTGATCAACCAAAAGAACTTGGTTTACTTCTTCAAACCCAGACAGCTGAACCAGAGACAGGCCAGATGGGCTTTAGAATTAGCCAACTACTTTCAGGAATATTCCTGACACTTATAGTTGTGTAACCAACAAACTGTCACCCGCCATCAATGTGAATGCGCCTGCTGCCACTGAGCAGAAGTCCACTGCCATCAAGCAGATACACACTGCCACCATGCAGAAGCCGTCACAACCAAGCTGTTGCCCGCTGTTAACACGCAGGCGCCCACCACTCTTGTCAGCCCCTCCTGTAAGCCATGCTCAAACCAGGCACCCATGAGCCAGCCTGCCACCTGCCAGCCTTTGCCCTCCCATGCCAGCAAGCCAGTCCTCATCCACTCCTTTGGGAAATAGCTAAATTGGGAAAGTAGGAAAGACAATTTTCCTAAAGCCAAACTTGGCAGGAACTGCTGCCCAATTTGGGAGCTTACCAAATGGGGAATAGACTGAAAAGCTCTCTAACAGTGAAAATTATGCACCAAATTCAGTAAATGAATTTGGATGCATGAAGAAGGCCCAACTTGCACTATGCCAATGCAAACTGGGATCCAGCCAAACCTTCTCAATTACCAGCCACCCAAGCTAATCCAGAAAAGAGAATAACAGATGCAACTCAGACTCTTGGTTCCCCAATGCTATGCCTTCCAATAATCATGCCTTGTAGGTCCACTAGTATAAATAAAGACAAACCCTTCAATTATAGGTTGTGCTATCATTGAGTGAATATCCTCCTTAATATTATCACATTAATCAATCCTTTACCCAGGCTAAGCAAGTAACCTTACTAAATCCATTACCCCCTCCCCAAGTCAAAAGATGAACTACATCATCTTCACAGCTGTCTTGGCAGATTACCTTGGGATAGGGGACAACCAGCCAACCAATGCTCAGTTTGGTCCTGAACCACAGGGACCAAAAAGAATATTGTACAATGAGCCAACTCATCTCAAATCAATGGTTCTGAATCCATGGACACCTCTGGTGTCATCTTGCCCAACTCTCAACTTGGCTATTTATGTGATCCCTGCAGCTACGCTACTGTACCTTGCTGTCAGTCTTAGATAATGCAACATCCTTGCCAAAGCCCTCTGTCAGGCAGTGAACTTCTATCCAATTGTCTACGCCTTGAACGGCTTTGAGCTGCCTAACCTGCCATCTTATGTTACTCAAGTTTTACCCTCAATACTTGGGTATTACAACTACACCTTGACCATAGACTACAAGCCTGGAAAAGTGAACGTGGTACTTGACACCCTAAGTGTCAGGGATTCTTCCCCTGACTACATTAACTTTATTGAAGATTTTAACAGCATTATAACAAGACAAACAACAAAAAACAAAAAGCTTTCTGGGTATGGATAACTCTGGCTTGAAGCCAGGCAGGAATCAAACTCTGAACCCTAAAGATGGGTCAAATGTTAGTCTATCTGCTACAAACCAACTTAGATTACCTTTTTATTTGAATTCAATTCATTCAAAATTTGCTTTTGCGCTTGCTTTTAACTTCAAACTAGTTAATAAGCAAGTTGAGGACGTCACTTACCGCTCCTCATCTGATTGGCTGCTTGCCACTGGTCTGCTGCTCTTGAATCCACCATTTCTATATATTAACCAAGCTCCACACTTGACTTACAATGAGATACAGAAGATGAACCGCTTAATTGTTCATAGTTTTGTGGACTTGCTTCTGTTGCTTTTCTTTTTACTATAACCTTGTACATATTATTAAGGTCCAGATCCATTGGAGCATGGTAAAAATGATAATTTCAGCCATAAGAGTAATGCATCCACAATGTAAGTCCTCTCCCATCTCACTATCCTTTTAAAATTTTCAGCCTCCATTTCAAGAGTATTTAAGTGGGATATCCTTATGATTCCTACTTGTTCTAACAATAAAGACTTTATTCTACACCTGCTACTCCTTCATCTTTTGATAACATATTTTTGAAGCCATGAGAGGAATTATATTCCTGTTCTGGTTTCTAGCTTCCTTCTTGCCAGTGGTATCAACCTTGGAAACCCCAACACCTACAACTGACTGGCACAACTCTTCTCCAGATGACGCCCATCAAAAGGAATCCCTTGATTACAGATGGTTCAAATACCCCTCCAGCCACTGGGGACGTAAATTCCAACATGGTTGTTCATTTACTCCACCTCCTACCAAACCTGCTCTGGTTAGACCTTACGCCTTCTTTTACCTGTTAACATATGTGGTGGGGTATCATATGCTTGGTTGCTTCAGCTCTATGCTGGGAAGATTCACCTACCTGGGTCACTTAGGCCACCTCACAATGGTCACAGTTCCTATTGGCTCGGTAATAGCAGGATTTAACTTAGGGGCCTTGGCCCACCAACTAGGGAACTTGTTCCCTGCCAAGTGGGTCCCTGACACTAAGTAGAAGAGCTGACCTGGTGCCCACCCACATCAAAAATTGCAACCACAACACCCAAGTCCTCTTGGACACAGTTAGTCTAGGAATCCACCTGGGATTAATGAAAATTATAGACATCAAACCAGAAGTACTAAAGGCCCAAAAACTTGAAAAATTCATCAAAATCATGATCTCTGACCTCTCTAAATCCTTGAATAGCATTCACTACCAAAAAAGGCTACTCATTTAAGAGAACAACTCTAATGCTCCACAACAGGATCTTTGTACCAGAAGGGGACATCAGAACCAACGTCTTGAGAGATTACCACAATTCTGAGATGGCTGGACACCCAGGTAGGCTCAAGACCCTCCAGAGCATCAGAAGGAACTTTGCTTGGCCAAAAATGGATCAAGACATAAGCGCATACCTGAAGGGGTGTGAGACCTGTGGGCGGACCAAAACTTGCAGAAACAAACCTGAAGAACTGCTAAGACCCTTGGACATACCTCATAGATCCTGGAGATATGTTTCCATGGAATACATTGTGGAACTGCCCCCATTACTCTCCTTTAATTCAATCCTGGTCATGGTAGAACACTTTACCAAGATGGCATACTTTGTACTAACCACCACCCATTGCACAGCAGCAGAGACAGATCAAAACTTCCATGACCGCATCCTCACTCAACATGGAACACCTGAGGAAATCATCACAGACAGAGGACCAATTTCACTTCAAACTACTGGACACAGGTGATGAAAGACTTGGGAATCAAGCGCTGCGTATCAACCTCTTACCACCCACAGACAGACAGCCAAACTGAAAGAGTGAGCCAGATTCTTGAGCAATAACTTCAATGCTATGCCAAAGCTGACCAGGATAACTGGGCCAAAATTCCTCCCCATGGCCCAGTTTTCCTACAACAGTAAAGAACGCGCCTCCACTGGTATATCACCGTTAAAAGCCAACTATGGGTTTGATCCCCCGCTTGGGACCCCAAGAATGGTGAGAAGGAAACTAACGCTACTGGACGCTACTGGATTGAACAGATCCATGTAACACACAAAACATGCCTAACCAACCTGAACTGTGCAGTGCAAATGTACAAAGCCTTTGCCAACGCACCAAAAACCCTGGCCAACCCTTGAAAGTTAGAGATGAACTTTACTTGGATTCTCAGATTGTACTGCTACATGTGCCCTGTAGGAAGTTAGCTCACAGAAGAAGTGGCCCCCACAAGATCAATAAACTAGTTGGAGAGGTTGCTTCTAAACTATACCTACCCCTCCTGGAAGATTCATGATGTGTTTCATTACTCCCCTGTTGTTTAAAAAAGATGAAAATTTGCTTCCCCACCAACGACTCAAGACAGCCCCCCACCCAGCCAAACAGGCCGCTCTGAGGAATATAAAGTTGAATACATACACAACAACAGAACCCACCACCAAAACCCCAGTACTACGTCAAATGCAAAGAATACCCACTAGAGAAAAGTACCTGGGAACCGCTGAGTAACCTGAAGCTTCTAACACCCAAGAAGCCGTCCAACTCTATCTGGAAAAGAAGAACTAGAAGGGAGGGGTTTTGGGGGAAGAAGGCATGGTGCAGGATTGACAATTTTTTTTTTACTCTTGAAACCAGAAGCCCAAGGTTGGGACTCAAACCCTGACCCTGAATCCCTACAGGCTGCTGGCCCTATGGACCAAGGGGCCGCATGCCCACATTTTCCTGA
>QTSX02000517.1:0-13314 GCA_014839935.2 Entomophthora muscae
AAAAAGAAGGCATCCAAGCAGGCCTCAAAGAACCCTTTCCTCCCCTCATGATGGCTCTTCCTCTGTCAGGAACCCATCTGCTTGGAAACATACCACCCAAAAGGTGTATGGCTGCGGATGGATTCAACCCTGTGATTAGAGAACCAATTGGAACAGAGACCATCCCCATGTGGAACAATTCTCCAATAAAACGGTATTGACCCAAAAGGGGATTGAATCTTCCCAACATGAAGTAAGCTCCAAGATAACTTAGAAGGAAAACAGAAGCCAATGGATGAAACAAGGAAGGAGTGGGCGGACTGGCCCTCATGACCTGTGGTTCCTCTGTGATGGGGGATTCTGTGACAGTGGAGTGGTGGTATACCATACGCCTGATACCACTTGGCACCACGTCTTGTTCAGGTAATTGGGAGGAGGTGAACCAGAATATGCTCTGGTTCCAAAAGATATGCTTTCAGTAAGGGACTGGACAAGGAGCAACCAAACCAATCATTTATACCCAAATGGTCCCCATTGGGATGACTTGGGTAGCATCATGGTGTTTGGTTTCAGGACTGGAGAGCAGGCAAACACAAAATCAACTAGGAAGTAAATTGACTTTATTAACTGAACAAGTACAATGCTGAAAAGATGGACCTTATATAGGCTGTCAGTTGATGTCCAATTTGCAGTTTAAAGGGGAAATCAGAAAAATATTGGGGGAAATTGGGGAAAGAAACTTGGCAGGGGGAGCATTGGCTTGAATTAAAAAAAGGTTATTTCAAAACATATAGCCAATGGGTCCTGCTGAAACCCCTCCAACAGCTAGGTGTCATTTACTCCCAGCTGTTGGAGAAGCAACAGATTTGAGGGGCTTCTGTTTGTGCAATTGGATGCCAGAAGAAGAGCAAACAACTGGCTGATTGATTTCTATAAACTACAGAGCCTGGCTTAACGTTAATATAACCAGGATTTGAAACCAAAGCAAATTTGCATGCTCCTAATCCTGTTGAGCCTCTGATTGGCTGCAGCAGGCCTTCTCAAGTGGTGTAACATGTAACTTTGGATCCAATATATTAACTTTGTTTAGTTATTCAATCAATGAGTTGAGAGACATGTTCAACCCCTGTCTTTACCAGAAAGGTGACACCAAACTTGATGCAATATCCTCAAAAGGTAATATAGAGCAAATACTACTAACTAATAAACCATTTATAGGAACTGAGAATAATCCCAACTAAGAGAAGCATCTCCAGACCCTGCCTCTATCAAGACTTCCTTGTTGCTGCTCTGGAAAGGCAGAAAATGAATTCCTGACATCCCCCTCCCTCTCTGACCCCCAAGATGAGCCTGAGGAGTACTCCAAGAAGTTCAAAGCTTCTGGTCATGTGGCTTAGGATCCACTGGTCATCCACAAAATTTTTAATGTGAACAGAGAGTTCAAAGTTCCTGAGCGCTTCCCCCAGTACTTATCAATTATGTCAGTAAAGGGCAGCCCTAGTTACGTTGCTGACAACTACATCTTTAATCACAACAACCAAAAGCGGCAAAGTAAAAGCAAGCACATTGTCTGTGAAGATAAGACTTGCAGGCCCCAGCTAAACACTGAGGACTGGGAGTGAGTAACTTCAGAGAAGGGGGAGCACACTTGTGAGCCCCTAAACATCTAATCACTTGGATGCTGAAGTGGTACCTTGTTCAATTAACCCCACCCCCTCTCCTCTGGGCATCTGATCTGGACATAAAGGACCTGCAGCATTTAAAGCCCAACAATCTTAAGTTGGTACCAACACAGGAGCAGTTGATCAAATTCATCAGCAATAAGAGGATTGCTGCCAATCCCCCCCCCCAAGGCCTTGGACGTCTTATCAGAGCTTAAGCTACCCACAAGCTCAAGCAGCTTCCAAGTGGGGAGCGCTTCCTTTGTCATGACAATGGGCCTGGCACCAGAGACTGTATCATCTGCTACACAACTCAGCAGAACCTGCTGGAGTTGAAAAGGGCTTCAACCTGGATATTTGATGGTACCTTCACCACTTGCTCCTGGATGTTCAAACATCTCTGGATGATTCATGCCCAGATTGGCATCCAGGTGATTCCACTCGCTTTTTCCTTCTCCCTGGGGCCACTGAGGCCATTCACACCCCCGTGTTCTCAATTCTCTGCAGAGAAATTTGACTCCTTCCCCCCAACAACAATGATGGCAAGAAGACCCCCCCCCCACACCTGCGTAAACCCTCCTGCTGCTGACAAGTACCAGGCCACCCTGGACTCAGAGGAAAAGGTAAGGCTCAGAGCTCTAGGGCCTCACATGTGCATTATGGACTTTGAGCCTGCTCAGTTCAATGCATTTGAGTAGCTGTTTAGAAGCAAGGTGCAGGGGTGCCACTTCCACTTCTGCTAAGCAGTTGCTTGCAATGTGCAGGCCCATGCTAAGCTTAGTAAGTTGAGCCGGAGGGACACTTCAGACATCTGAAAATATGTGCTGGCACAATTCAGTGCCTTGGCTTTTTAAAGCCAAGGCACACTCCACTGAGGGTTTGAGGTTCTCTCAAAGGATCCTTACATAGCAAATCATCCAGAGTTCAAGCCTTTCCTTGAGTACTTTGAGCCCAAGTGGATTGGGAAGGTTGTCACGCAGAGGCAAGGCAAGGCCAGAGCCAGTTGAAATGTGTACTGGGCTGCAGTGAATAATGAGCTAAAGATCACTTTGGTGCTAGAAGATTATCACAAGCATCTAAAGGCTAACTTTGGGATTTGTCCAAAGTTTAATAAGTTCTTCTCCCTTCTGCAGCATGAGCAAAAAAAAACCATCTCCAAGCTGTGTGACTTGCCCAACTGCATCCCCCTCACCAAGCCTACAACCCGCTCCATCCTCTTCACTAAGGCCATCCAGGGTGCGGCTAAGCACAAATACAAGGCCTCTGAGCTTAAGCAGCAGATTGAGCTTATTGTCACTGCCCTCCTGGAAGGGGCTAAAATGAAACGTGGAAATAATGATGAGGAATAAACTTGCTTGCTTCTATGGTTTTAATTTTAACTTTTTTAACTTTTATTTTTACTTTTTAGTTTTGATCACTTAGTTTTTAGTTTTAATTTTCTAATTTTTGATTTAATTATATAGTACTGATTATTTTATGTATACATGGTAAGTTTGAGATAACTAGTTATAGTTGAAAGTGAGTGAAATATCTTAATTTTGTCAATTTACTAGTAAAACATAAGATATTCACATTTGTGCTTATATAAACTATATCAAATAAATATCAATATTTTTTTAATATTTTGGATAATTTAACTGATTGTGTTTATTTTTTCATTGTAATTTTAATTTATATGGTAATCAAACATATTTTTATAATAAAGAATGTAAATTAAATAGTAAATGAAAAATAGTTGCTTATTTATCCTTCTTTTTATTAATTAGTACTAATTTTATTTCATTTTTGAGCTCTCTGGGATCACTTTAGTATACCATAGCTATATAGCTTACTTTTTTATTAAAAGTTTTCAGAACATCAAGATCTGTTAATTAAAAAAAGTGTTGGTTTCCAGTTGTCAGTCAGGGAAAAGGCTGAATTCTCATTTTACTATAGTGTCAAGCACCAGGGAGTCAATTTTACCACAGTTGCCAACTCCCCAGGAGGCGTACACAGCATGTTCTAATGTGCTGAAAGTGAATCAGCTCTTATGTTTACACTTTAAAGAGCATAAGGTACCCCTCACATCTATGAAGAGCATCAAGACCCTCCTGCAAGATATGCATCTGACACATGGAGGAACTGTGGTCCGCAAGAATAAGGCTAATACCTCTGGCACTACTTTGTGTACCCCTGCATTATGACCCTTGGCTCTAATGAGCAACTTAAGCAACAAGGTTATCACAATTTTGGTCAGATTGGACACCATTTGCAAACCTGCACCAACCTGCATGTAGAGGAATGTGACCCTAAAGAACAGGCGGGAAAGGGAGGTCTGCCTAGAGGCAGAGACACTCTCTTCTGACCAATCTCCCCTGTCTCCCCCTGATCCTCCCTCTGACAAATAATCACCCCCTTTGTCTGTCCCTATCATCCTCCATCTATTCCATGATCTCTCAAGCAACTCTGAGCCCAAAGAGTCTGACTACAATGAATCAGATGGTTATGGTTACTCCATGCTGGCTGTCCTGGAGGCTGTGTCTGTCCCCTATAAGCTCTGTTCATGAAAGACCACTACCAATACTTGCCCTTCTCCTGATGATGATAAGGTCATGGTGGCTTGTCCTTATCTAGCTCAAGCTCACCAACCCCCATCTTGGTGGACTCCTTGGAAGAAGCTGCTGAGCTTGCTGAGGCCCTCTTCCAAAATGTTACTGTATTTTTACACTTGCAAACTGTATACAAGGAAATTCCTGCCTTGAAATGCATGTTGGCAAAATGGGAAAAGGAACCAAAAGCTGCAAAAGATGTACTGGCTGTCTTACCTCCCTTTGTAAAAGATACCACCCAAATAAATTATCTATTAATAAAGTTAAAATTAAGTCCATTTTGGACACAGGCTCTCCTGTCAGTGTCATATCCTCCAAGTTGATGAAGAAACTTAAGCTGGCTCCTGATCTTAACTATACTCAGTCTTATAGAACTGCAGGTATGGCTCAGACTCAAGCTATTGGCGCCTACTCTGCTTTGTCAATGAGGTTTGGGAAGCTCCTCATTGCATCCCCTGCCAACGTTTTGGAAAACAAAAGCTACTACCTCCTGGTAGGCACCCAATTTCTTTGAGAGTACAATGGGATTGTTAATATTCAAGATGGATATCTGTCACTCTTAGGATATGAGGTCCCATTAGTCTTTGAAGAACCTCCCTTCATCCCTGGCAAGCAACTTAAGACTTGTGTCCTTGAATACCCCACGGGAATTTTCTTGCTGAAGTATAAGACTCACTCTTCTAATATATGCACCCCACTTCCTTCTTGTCCTGCTGAAGAAGGTGCCCCTTGACTTGCTCCTGCAGCTGTCACTATCCCTCCTGGATATCAAGTGATCATTGATTCTCAGATATCCTACAAGTTGCCTGAGAAGTTGTTCTTAGAGCTGTACTCTCCTGAACCCCTAAGTTGCAAAGAACCTCAGTTATGCCCTGTGATTCTGGATCAAACTCATAAGAAACCTGTACAACTATTGCTAGCCAATTTGACTGCTTCACCCATGAAGTTTTCTTGAGGTAAAATTGTGGGACATGATTATATCTTAGGAGCAGAACAGGTGGCCTCTATCTATCCCTTTAGGACATTCAGCAACTTCAACTTGCCAGAAAAAGACTCTCAAGTGCTTTCTCTGTTTAAAGCCACTGATTTCCTGCAGCTTTCTCCTATGTAGCAGAAGGATGTACTAGAGCTTCTTGACCAGTTCAATGATATCTTTGCGTCTGGGTTCAATGACTATGGTCTAGCAAAAGGGGCTATTCACCAAATCAATACAGGTGACGCTCTGCCCTTTTGTGCTAAGCCTTACTGCCACAGTAGAGTGGGAGATGTCCAGGTTTCCAAAGAACTAAAACAACTCCTGGATGCTGGAATCTTAGCTCCATCTCAGAGCCCTTGGGCCTCCCCATTGCTGATCCTTAATAAGAAGGATGGGGGCCACCACATTGGGATGGACTATTGCCACCTAAATTCTCTCACAAAAAGGACTCATACCTGCTACCAAGAATTGATGATGCCCTTAGATAATTGGGAGGTTCAAAATTCTTCTCCATCATGGATTTAGCCTCAGGATATTTTCAGGTTGACTTGTCCCCTGTAGATTGTGAAAAATCTGCCCTTATCACATCAGAAGGTCTTTATGAACCAACCTGAATGCCTCAAGGGCTCTTCAATGCTCCTGCTACATTCTAACAAGCCATGGACTTTATTCTGCAAGACCTAAAGCTTTTCTGCGTGCTGGTTTATCTAGACAATATAAAGTGTTCAGTTTCATCTTCACAGATCATTTAGAGCACCTCAAAGCTGTTTTCCTCAAGATCTGGGATGAAGGCATGAAATTTAAGCCTTCCAAATGCTCCTTTTTTAAGGAACAGCTTGAATTCTTGGGTCATGAAGTCACTCAGACTGGGATACGCCCCATGAACAAAAAGGTGAAAGCCATCAATAAGATGCTGCCCCCCCACAAATCTACGTGAGGTCCAGGTATTCCTCAGCATGATAGGATACTACTGGCAATTTATCCTTGACTTTGCAGAGATAAGTGAACCCCTTGTTCAACTTCTCTGGAATGTTCCCTTTGAATGGATTGATAGTCAACAACAATCATTAGAGACTCTAAAGATCAAGCTTAAAGAAGCCCCCTATCTTAGTCTATCCTGATTATGATAAAGAGTTCATCTTATACACTGACATCAGTGGAGTAGCTGTGGGTGAAATCTTAGCCCAACTAGACAACAAAGGTATGGATTGACCTGTAGCATATTCTTCACATGTTCTCAAAAAACACGAGAAGAATTATAGCATCACCAAAAAGGAATGCTTGGCAGTGCTACACACTGTAAAACAGTTTGAAACTACATCTACGGGACCCACTTTACTGTAGTCACCTACCACTCCTCCCTTAAGTGATTACAAGGCAACAGCGCCCATGTCAATACTAATAATGTCAACAGTGGTCATTTCAACACTAAAAATTTTGACACTTTTAAGGTCAACACTATAGTAGAGTGATGACCCAGTTTTACATAATGTCGTCTCCTGGATGTTGGTACTTTTTTAATTAACAGCATACTTTACACTGAACATTTTTAATATAAAAAAATATTTTTAACTACTTTAATATACTAAAATAACCCCAGAGAGCTCAAAATGCAATTTAAAATTACTATAAGTAATAAAAAATAGGAGAAATAAGCAAGTGTTTTTCAATTTACTATGTAAATTACACTCTTTATTATAAAATTATTTTTTATTCCCATAAAAATTAAAATTCCAATGAACAAAAAATAAAGATATTTTATATATCATAATAACAACAAAATATAAGAAAACTCTAATTTTAATTTATTATACTCTATATAAGCATAACTGAAAAAATCTCATACCTTAAAGATAAATTAACAAAATATAAGATATTTCTTACTAAACTATATTGAAACTGTATCTGAAACCTATCATTATACCTAAAAATATTAGTACTATCCAAAAAAAATAAAAAATATAAAAAGTAAAAGTAAAAAGGATCCAGGAAAAGCAAAGTTTACTGGGCTAATTGAAGCCACCAGCAAGAGCAGTTGCTACATCTTCTAGGTACTTCTTGATCTCTGTCACCTTATAATTCTTCCTGACCACCTTCTGGACGTTCTCCTGGTAGTCCTGGGCATTACCCTTTTTCTTCTTGGGGGCCACCTGGTTGGCCAGGTCACAAAACTTAGAAACAGTCAGGGCCTGCTCCTCCTACAGCTTAGAGAAGAATTTGTTGTACTTGGGGTTGAACCCAAACTTCATCTTCAGGTGCTTGTGCCTCACTTTCAGGCTGGACATGGTCTTCATCTCTTCCTTAAGACAGTTGCTCTGGCAGTTCTGTGATGCTGTGGCCCCGCTCTTTCCTCTCTGGGCAGTCACCTTCTTGCCCATCTATTGGCGCTCAAAGTAATCCAGGTAGCCTTTGAAGAAGTTGGAGTGCTTCTTGATGTAAGAATCCTCCAGGAGGGCCTCAAAGCCAAGCCCAGTATGCTCTGGGCGCACAAAAGCCAAGGCAGTAAACTGGGTGATGGCAAAGTGGCACTTCCCTTTACCATCATTGAGATACTTCTCAAAAAGCTCCTTCTTGCTCTTGAGGTGTTTGATGAGGGCCTGCCTAAAATAGAGAAAGAAGCCCTGTACTTCTCCATTGAAGGTGGCCTCAAAGGCTCTGAACTGAGCTTGCCCAAAGTCCATGATAATAATATTTGGCCCAAGTGAACACACATGAGCTATCTGCTCTGAGGCTAGGGTGACTCATCCTTCTCAGAAGAGGAGGGATTGGCCCTTGTGGTGTGGATGGGAGGAGAGAGTTGGTTAGCAGGAAGGGAGCTCAAAGCATCCTGGATATTTTGAATGCTCTGGCATAGACCTCTGTCTTGGCATCAGGAAGGAGAAAGAAAACAAGGGGGATAACCTGGGCATCAAATTGCCTGTGCAGGACCCAAAGCTTCTTGAAAAGGGTTGGGCAGGTTACAAATGTGCTGTTTCACAGCCAGGTGGTAGCAGTGTTGAACTGCTCCAGGTTTGGGGTTGTGGCGTAGGCAATAAGCTTATCCTCCACTTCCTGCCCACTGCCATGGAGCAGGAACATATCTCCATTCTTTTTTTCTTGAGGGCATCAGAAAGGACCAGGACTTTGATTGTGATGGCACTCTTGGCCTGGGGATTGGTGGCTTGACACCTATCACTAACAAACTTAACCAACTGGGTGTGGGTTGGCACCCTCTTCAGATTGGTGGAGGAGAGGTGCTTACAGGCAAGCACGGCCAGCTGGGTGGGGGAAAGGTCCTTGGAAGTAGGCATGATCTGCACAAGGTACCATTTCAGGAGACAGGGTATGGTTGTATTGGGCATTGTGCAAGTGTGCTCACCCTTAATTGTTTAGACTAAGTCCCAGCACTCAGTGTTGAGCTGCACTGGGCAGGAGTGGTCCTCAAAGATATACTGGCAGCTCTTGAAGCCCCATTTGGCATTATTGCAGGAGAAGATGTAACCATTTGCTACCATGGCTGGCCCCCTTTGACGTTCCTTATGGGGAAGTATTTTGGCAAGGTGGAAGGAACCTTAAATTTGCCGTCAACATTGCAGATATTGTGGGCCACAATAGGGTCCCAGGGGCCAGCAGGAGCATGGCAGAGGCCAGGGAAGTAATCAGGGTGGGGCTTTAAATCATCCCCCAATGAACTTTAAGGAGGGGAGTTTGGTGGGGGAAGCAGAAGGGGTCTAATCTTGGTGCTCCTCATTTGTAGGAGACTTATCCTTTGGAGGGGACTTCTTGGCCTGGTGCTGCTTTTTCTGGTAAACTCTTTGTCTGAAGCAGAGTTATAGAAACTGTGGTCAGTAACTAAATCATCAGTTTCCTCTCCCCCAGTGAGATGAGTGGGGCTCTTCTCAAGAGAGGGCTTTGGGAAAGGCTTTGGGGGGGGCTTTGGAGTGGTCTTCTTTGATGAGACAGGATTTTTCTTTGGAGTCTTGGGGGCCTTGGAGGAATGCTTGGTACCCTCTTGTTGTTTTGAGGTGTTCTTGTCCTAAAATAATGAGTAAAAGGGTTTAAAATAAAGCAATTTATTTAAAAAACAAAACAAAATAACTATAAAACATACTAAATAAAAATAAAGCTTATATGGTTTTTATTGACATTTAAAAGTTAAAAATATTTGTATAGTTTTTCTTTTATTATAGTTTCACATAAAAGTACTATATTTATATATAGATTTTATTTTAAAAGTTAAAAATTCTGAAAGAGAAAAGTTAAAAATACAACATATCAAAAAATCAGATGATTTTATTATGTAAAACATAAAGTTTTATATGTGAGAAATGAAAAGCGCCAACATTATGAGTGACAATTAGTAAAAAAAGCTGAATTCTCACTATCAATTACAAAAATTTTAGACATTATTTTTGACAACATTGTCACTGTTGACATTTTTTTAAAAATTTACTATGTTTTTTCATAGTACACTTAATTAAATTTAAGTGGACTAGCAAATATTAACCAGTTTCTATGTGTTTTTGTTCATATAATAAAATTTAAAAAAGCATATGAAAATAAGTTAAAAAATTATCAAAGCTCTTTATTTCTTTATTAAAAAATAATATTTGGGTATTGATAATATGATATTTTACCATTGCGTATATTGGAAGTTGTTAAGAAAGTTGTCTTCAGTAATGAAAAGGGTAAAGTGATGACAACATCACTTACAACATTTTTTATAGGAGGTGGCATATTAATTTAAGCTTAATTGTGCCACTCTAATTTGCTTAACTCCACCCCAGCAGATAATCACAAGCAAATAGACAACATTTCTTAGTGTCAACATTATTTTTAATAATAAATTCTATAGTAACTTACATAGTAACTCACGCTTAAATGATTGGATTGCTGTTAGCCACCAATCCACTTAATATATTAAAGCCGTAATAAGTGACACATTTATATTTATAAGATGGACATTTCAACAATCAACTGTATGCACAATGCCTTTTTCTATATGTTAATGTAATAAAAAATATTTTTAAATGTGCACTTAGTTTTTTATTGTAGATGTTTCAGTTTTAGTATTAAAAATAAGTTTGGCTTAAAAAGTGTCAACATTGAAACTTTTATGTTGTGAAAACAAATATAAAAAAACTAATTTATTTAGTAAATGTAAAGGAAAAATCTGGTTAAATTGAGATTTTTATCAAGCTTAATATTAAAACATGTCAAAATGGCCACAATTTTGTCACGTTTTCTGGATTTGCACCCCTGAACGCTTTAAAAAATGTGAATTAAGCTAGCACAACTAGCAAAAAACATAGAAGATTTTGAGTTTTGAGTTGACAGTGACCATGTTGACATTTTTTTTTGAAATGGGCTCTGTTGTTGGTTACAACAGCTGAAAGAACCTGAAGGTCAACTGGCTTGTTGGGCCCTATGTTTACAAGGGTAAAACTTCATTGTGGTACACAGGACTGGTGCTCAACACCAGAACAACAATGGGCTATCTAGAATGCATATAATGGCTATCCATTCTGCCAACGCTGATTGCCTGTACAAATTAATAGGATACCCTGATACTTGGGCAACTGAAACGGAAGAGATACATCTGGCTCTACAGTCCCTATTGAAGGATACTATCATTCAAGACAGGCAGCTGTTCAATAAGGTCAACAATGCCTACCTGCCCTATGTTTGTCCTAGCATGAGAATAGCTATTATCCTCTAAGCCCACATTGACACTGGGCATGGGGGTATAATGAAAACTCACAACTGGGTGTGAAAACCCCTTCTAGTGGAAGAACATGTGCCTCCTAATTCCTGAAGTCCTTAAATCCTGTCACTCCTGTAAAACCCAACGTCATTGATCATCCCAACATCAGTTCAAACTCATCCCTCTTAAGCATGCCTTCCACACCGTGAGTTTGATGCTTTTGGACCTCTCCCTTGATCTAGGTCTGGGTGTTGATTCATCTTGGTAGCAGTAGACCATTTTAGCAAATGGGTCAAAGCAAGGGCTGTCAAAGACATAACTGCTAAGACAACAGCAAATTTCTTGTTGCAAGACATCTTCTATTGCCATGGATTTCCTTAATTCTTGCTTTCTGACAATGGCAGCAATTTCAATGCGCACCTCATCATGTCTATTGTAGAAGCTATGGGCACCCACCAGTCCTTCTCTGCTCTGTATAATCTGCCCACCAATGGAACAGTAGAGAAAGAAAATTCTTCCCTTGTATCCATTATGAGGAAGCTTACCCTTTCTGATGCCGCCAATTGGGATATGTTCTTCCCTGCTGCTCTCTTTATGTATTATTTAAGCAGACATTGGGTAAATGGACAATCTCTCTTTGCCATGCTATATGGGCGTGAAGTAACAAACCCCTCAATCTTGGGGCCCCCTTTGATTGAAGTTGATGCTTCTTCCAACCCCAAAACCCATGGCAAGGACTTGACCAATTGCATCATTGACATCCAAGCAACGGCGTACTCAACAGCCTATAAGGTCAAGGCTTTAGAACTGTCTCCTTCTGATGTGTCTTGGGCCCCCCTTCCAGAATTCCAAGTGGGTACTTAGACCTCTATAGTCAGAACCACATTGGAGATAGAGCCCACAAATTGGACTCCCTTTAGGTTAGACCCTGTAAAGCCACTTTCAATAAGGGCCTCAAGTATACTGTAAAGCTGCTATTGTCTGACCGTTCTTTTGCCCAAGTTCACTCCAAATTCCTCTGCAAATATCAACTCCCTGTGTTCAATCTTGAGGGGAGAGATGTCGGAAATAGCATCATCAATGCTATTTTGATATGGCCTTCAAATAGTGATATGTGCAAAGATTTGGTTGGTTTTTCTTTTGATTTTAGGAATTCCTTGCCTTCCTTAAATGGATCAACATCAATATTCACCCATTCTGGAATACCATACCTTCCCTTGTCTGATCCTGGTATGACCTCATCTTAATGTGGCCCCCTCTGCCACTATGTCTATATATTGAGTGATCATCAACCCTTGTCTACTATTTAAGTAGAATTACTTCTCCTAATAAAGACAAATTTATCCACATTTTTGTTGGCTTTGTATTCTTCAAGTGTTTTCCTTTCCTTTTTGCTAAAAGGAAATTATCTTCTTTATTCCAGGAAATTAAGGTATGTGTCCTTAATTTTTCCCTGAAGAGCTAACCCAAGGCTAGCTTTGAAATTCAAACCCTTTGTTATAAAAGTTTCCTGCCTTGTTCTCCTGGATTTTGTCCCCCAGGAGACAAACACAACAGTATATAGTTAAAGAAACAGGCAAAAACTTCTTTTAAGTTGATATGAGCTGGTTTATGTCCCTGGTATTTAAAAATTTGAAAAGCGTTCCCTCTGGTGTCCTGCTCAAGTCTGCCCCACATGCTTCATTAAACAAAATTCATTAAGGTTTTAATCTATTCATGAGTTTTGCATCCCCAACTTTATTTGATAGTGACTTGAAAAATTCATTAAAAATTTTCAATTTAAAAAATTCATTTGCTATTTTGAATTGAATATTCTTTGTATTTGATTCATATATATTTATATTTGAGAACAGGAGCCTTTCAATAAAATTCATAGATTTATTGATCAAAATTCATGTGAAAATTTGATGGGATTTCATTCATTTCTTGAAATTTGACTGTTGCTCCCACTTCATATGATTCTCTCAACCAAGTTGAACATCCTGCGGGTGCTTGATAGTGAATATTCATTGCTTCCTTCTTTAAATATCTAATCATATTCCTTTGAA
Source organism: Entomophthora muscae (assembly GCA_014839935.2). Lineage (NCBI taxonomy): Eukaryota > Fungi > Entomophthoromycota > Entomophthoromycetes > Entomophthorales > Entomophthoraceae > Entomophthora > Entomophthora muscae. The sequence continues at coordinate 12,936 of QTSX02000517.1, forward strand.
TTATTCTTTGCATTTCCATATGGTTCCTTTGAATGACACAGGCTATCAGTTTTTGATAGCCCTCATATACCCTGATTGGTGTAAATGGTGTCACTTTGACATCTTCTTCCCCATTTATTGATGTTGCTAAAGAGAAGGTAAGTAAAGACAAAAGAACTTAATCATTCTTTCCCCTGCAGCCCCTTCAGCCACAGGCGCCCCATCAACAAACTTCATGAGCATCAGGTTCGCTAAAATAATCTTTCTTGGTTTCATCTTTCTTTGCTTTTTCACAATTCCTTCTTCCCTTTGAGTTCCTTCATTTAAAAAAGTTTCCTTCATTCTTTAAAAGCGCTTCTGCTTCTTGTTTGTTCTTCATTTCCTTTGTTTGAGTTTGTTT
>QTSX02000518.1:0-13246 GCA_014839935.2 Entomophthora muscae
ATCCCGCATTTTTACATTCAGGTTCTGAATTTACAGTATGAAGTATTTGAGAATTTGTATATTGTTTCCTGGGGAGCTCCTGTGGTGTCTGCCCCCAGGCTTCTGTAAACAAAAATATTAAAGGTTTTAACTTGTTCAAGAGATTCACATCCCCTACTTTATTTCAAAATGCTTTAATAAATTTATTGAATATTGCTGATTTGAGATATTTATTTCCTATTTGAAATTCAATCTTCTTTAAATTCTTTCCATATTCATTCATATGTGAAAATGGAAATCTTTGAACATTTTCATGTATATATTTGTCAAAATTCAACATGAAATTCATTAGTATTTCATTAATTTGATTAAAATTGATATTTGCTCCTATTTCATATGCTTTCCTTGTCCAGGTTGAGCTTCCATCTGGAGCTTGGTATTCCTTGTTCATTAAATCTTTATTTGAAAATCGATTCATGTTCCCTTGTATTATTATTTGTATTTCACTTTTATTTCTTTGAATTACAGGTGCTACCAATGATTGGTAACCCCCGTAAACCTACTGGGCGTGAAGGCCGCCTCCTCAACAACCTCGTCCCCATTCCTGGTGATGACTGAAGTAAATGTAAGTAAAACACAAATAAACTTACTAATTCTTTCCCCTGCAGCCCCCTCAGCCACAGGCGCCCCTTCAGCAAACTTTATGAGTGTTGGCTGCTCTTCATTTGATTTCCTGGGCTTGATTTTTCTAATTTTCTGTGCAATTTGTGCTTTCTCTTGATTTTCATTTGCTAAATTTTCAGTATTTCTTGAAATGCTTCTCCTTCTTGATTGTGTTTAATTTTCATCTGTTTCCATTTGATTATTTTCATTTATTTTGTTTTGAATGGGTTCCTCTCCATTTGTGTTAATTTCTGTTGTTTTTTCATTTCCTTCAATCAGCTTGATTTTCTTATTGTTTTCTTTGGCCCCTTGCCAGAACTCCCACAAATTGTAGGCTGCATCATTGAAATTCAAACTTGATTAAATTGTTCCCTGTAAATTAGGTAACACTTCTTTGTTATTTTCATCTATAATATTTCCCAATTTATTCAGAAAATCTTCTTTTGACTGGATTAGAGGCTGGCCCCTGTTGCCCAGCTTTCCTGTTACTAGTTCCCTGATATTTTTTCTATTTTAATAACCTTTTGCAGGTGTGCTTCTAATTCATTTATTAAGTTGTAGATATTTGACATGTTATTTGAATTACATCAAAAACTGGTTTTTATAGTACTATCTTCAACACAGAAATTTTTCATCATCATTACTAAATTAAAGACAATAAATGTAAATATTGAATTAGAATATTGCAATTAGACGTCAACTCTTGATATTTTGATATTATTTGCATAACCAATTCATTTTTTTAATAAATTATCATTGTAAATGAGGCCTTTTTCATTGTAATTTATTTAAGCTGAATGAGTTTATATTAGAGAGCCATTAATGCTTAGTAAAAATATTGATACATAGTGCATTTTACAGCCTGTATATTTACCTATTGGTAATAATTCTGTAAATTTTTTAGTTGGACTTTGTTAGGTAATAATAATGTAATGGGTTAATAAATTACTGTTTATTGTCATTAATTGGCTGATTTTCTTTGCTGTGGCAATTGTGCATTTTCTGATATTTACACACTAGTATCCAATTGGTTGGTTTCACATCCAATCACATAGGCAATAGGAAACATGGTTGCCACCCTGACCACATCCGGTCTTGGGGTGGCGGCTTGATTTCCTATTGTCTGTGCAATTGGATGTGAAACCAATCAATTGGATACTAGTGTGTAAATATCAGAAAATGCACAATTGCCACAGAAACAAAAATCAGCCAATTAATGACAATAAACAGTAATTTATTAACCCATTACATTATTATTACCTCGCAAAATCCAACTAAAAAGCTTATAGAATTATTACCAATAGGTAAACATACAGGCTGTAAAATGCACTATGTATCAATATTTGTACTAAGAATTAATGGCTCTCTAATATAAACACAGTCAGCTTAAATAAATTAGAGTGAAAAAGGCCTAGTTTACAATGAATTTTATTAAAAAATGCATTGAGTTATTCACATAATATTAAAATATCAAGAGTTGATGTCTAATTGTAATATTCTAATGCAAAATTTATGTTTGTGGTTCTTAATTCATTATTGATAACAAAAAATATTTATGCAAATAATTTTATGTTGTTCATAAAATATATAACATTTTATTAATTATAATAATGTCAATAATTTAAAAAGAATATATTATTAATTCTGAATTGGAAGAAATGATATCAATTTTAATAATTTATCATAAAGAGAGGTTTTATTTTACTCATCAAAGGACAAGTAGGGGAGGGAATGGGCAGAATTTATGTTGCTATCATCTGCGCCTGTAAAAGAGATGGCATCAGAGGTAGTGGGGAGAGAATGGGTGGTGGTTTGGGAGTTAGGGTTGGAAGGCAGGTGGCTTGGTCTTGATGGAGGAGTTAGGGAGGCTTGGTTTGTTGACTGGGAAGAGCTAGAAAGAGCTGATTGCTTCAATTGCTCTAATTCTTCTTTAGTCATGTATGCAGGCTTATAAAACTGAATGGATGAGTGTGAGGGGAGGAAGGAGTCCTTTCTGGACTTATCACTATCACTTTCATAGAATATGACTTGATCTTAAAAGTCCTGGACAAATATGAAAGAGAAAAGCTCATACCCCTTCTTAATTAAGGTGCACAGTTTATTGTATGTGGTAGGCTTTAAGCGTCTGAGAGCTGAAACAAAATTGTAAAGACATACATCTGTAAGATGCATATCAGAGTGGTTGGTGGGGTAGAAACACAGGTATATCCCACAGTCCTAAATTCTTTGGTTGCCTACTCATGCTGTTCTATCTCAGCACTCATTACAACTATGTACATGGCTTTTTGGGTAGCCCACTCCTCCAGAATGTCCTTGAGCTCTGTCTGATATGCATACCTATCTGTGGTGCTTGATAATGCTGAGTAATAATTGACACCCAACAGGAAAACTGCAAGTAAAACCCTGACAAATTGATACAAAATTGGGCTGCGCTTGAGGACGTCAGATTGGATACTCTTTTCTCCATAATCTTGGATACTTGCAGAAATCTTGGCATACAACAAGATGACATCATTGCAAGTCCTCATTGCCCTCTCTTTTATAAAATTAATGATTTTTATGTTGTAGGTTTTGATATCCACCAAACTGGGGCCACCAAGAACCTGATTGGATAGGATTCTAGCAGCAACCACAACTCTGTGCATCCACAAATTCACCATTCTTTTGTTGGTGAAAATGCTGTGGAGTCCCAGTTGGAGACAAACCTGGACCAGGGGCATCCACGGGTCACGCTCCATGATAGCCATCATGAGAGGGTGGGCTTTTTCACCTTCAGTTGAAGTAAGGGCACCAGTTGGGGCCTTCTTGGGAGGGGGCCAAAGTTGGAGTGGGCTTGCAGGGTTGCAGCCACAGTGGAGTTTGCAGAACCCATCACAGCCGCAATTTCCCCAAGGGACATAAGCATCTCTTGTTTTTCAACCATTTTGAGAACAATTTAAGGGGCAATTAGCTTTCTTATGAGTCTTGCAGGCTGATTGGCTGGAGGTGGGATGTATCTGTCTTGGGAACCAGACAGTGCCATCTGATTGGCTGTTTCTTGATTCAGGGTTCTCTGGGTGACCCCATGGCTCACTTGACCAATTCTGGATGCTATTGTTGATACTTAATCTGGATTAGCAGCTGCCTGTGCATGATGGTCAAACAGGGCCTTGCTTGAAGACGCGGGAGAAAGAACACACTCCTGGGTAGTGTATTTGCAGAGGGGTCTGCAGTTTAGGAGTGACCGTAGACAGAGGCTTCACTATTGCAAGACCCAGTGTAGCTTTGCATGATTTTTTCAAGGCCAGGGAAGAGCTCATTTACTTGGTTGTTATTGTTATCAAAGTAACAGCTTTGAGGCCCTGGGTGGGAATCAAACCCGCTCCTAGCCACCAGGCGGGGGAGATTTGCCCGCACCTGGATTTTTTTATGCTTTTCAAAGCAAATCCAGGTGCAGGAATCATTCCTGCCCTGGTGGCAGCTAAGGGGCCCGTTCTGGGCCCCAAAAGCTACGCCCAAGCCTTGGTGGGTTTAGCTGGGCCTGGGCAGGCTATTTTTAGCTGCCCAGTAAACCCAGATCAAGTCCACCCTCCATTAAGTAATTTGGGGTCCCCAATTGGAGACCCCTTTTTTAATCAAGTTTCTTGGGCTCAGGAAAGCCAGTCAAGCCAGTCCAAAAATGGTGATCAACTTGGGAAAAACCCCATAACCCCAGAAGCCAAACCTGCCAGAACCAATGACCAGCCAAGCCAAGATGGGCTATCAAAAAGCCAAACAACTGTTCCTGAAAACCCCAAAAATGACCATGAAGCAGCCAATCAAACAGCAGAACCTGAGATGCCAAGCCTTGCCACATAGATAGCACCAGAAAAATGCCCAGAGGCACTTGCATGTGAGTAATTATATAAATCAGAAGCACTTGAAAAAGTTCTGTATTGTCATCCTTACCAATAAAGTTGTTATGAACCTTTGGTTCACTAATCTGTTGCCATACATATTTTTGATACTCTTCCATCTGCATACACCCAAGTGTCAGTATCCATCTACTGGGATAAATAGTCAGACTCCAGTTGATAAAACCAAAGCCTTTGACTACTACCGCCCACCCAATGCTCCATTTGGCCCTGTGCATTTCACTGAGTATCCCGCCAATCCTGACCACAAACCCTGGACATTGGAAGACTTGCAGTGGTACACCCGCCCAAACGCTCCCAAGAAACCCTACCAAATTGTCTGTGACGGCAAAGCAATCACCATCTACCATTTGATCTTCAACGGGAAGTACAACAATCCTGCCGCCTACCTGGTCCCCATGGAACCACCCACAACACCCAAACCAACCATCTCAACTCCACCCACCTCTGATGCCACTAGCCAGAGTAGTCAATTCCTGGGAGTGCTTTACCTGGCGCTCACAGGATTGATTGACTCTGCCTTGCCGGCAGCTGGGCCTTGGGCTGTGGCTGGGAAGGCCCTTTCCCATCTCATTAAGTTAGATCCTATCATCTGGTGGGCAATGCCAGTACCTGCTTTGACTCCTTCCTCACCTGCTGGAGCTCCAAGGTACTCTTGATATCTTGACAGTTATTGAAAGAAGGTGTCAGAAAATTGTGGACCATGGTATTTTATCATCTGCCAGATGATATCCTAAGTTTTCTAACATTAGGAAAGTACAAAGAACCTGCGACTTTGGTGGAGCATTTGGCCAAGAATATTTTGTTGTCATCAGAAGTAGCAAGTCTGACAAGGCCCAAGGCCTGGAGGATTTGGGAAAGTTTTTCCTACTTCTGGATATTGTTACATAGTTTGTCTCTATATTTTACTATAGATAATTATACTGTAAGACATCAGTATCATCTTTTGCTCTCCACTTAAAGCCTAAGAGAGGATCATGTTAAGGAAATAATACTTGGATCAATCATCAAGTCAATAAGGAATCATCAGTCTTTTATTCTAATGGACTGGCTTTAAGGCGGCTCACCTGCACATGTGTCATCCAAGTTAGCTCACAACGCTAGAAGAGACTGAAGTAGAATTAGGGCAACAGAGCAGGAGGCCCAGCCTTTTTGGGGTGGTTTTAACAGAAGCTTTCTTGACATCTTCCACAGGTTGATATCCTTTCTGTCTACCTAGGCCACTTCCAGGGCTAGCTAGCCAGTGGTTGGCTACTAGTTCACAGAGATAATTGCTTCACTTAATCAGAGCTACTCTTTTACAATAGTCTCAAAGAATTTTATCTTAAAGTGTTTGGCCAGACAGCCCAGTCCATTTTAGACTTTTCTAGAAGTGTTTCAAATGACAGCCCATGTGATGGCCCTTTTTCTAGGATATAATTAAATATTATAATAGTAATTATTATGAGAAGCATGTTTGAGGTGGTTGTTGAGGTGAACTAATCAATGAGCAGAAATTGCACATTCCATTAATTAATTGCAATGCATGAATTTTCTAATGCCAGGATATGATTTGGTCATTGATTCATTGCTCGTGCAGCCCACATCATTCTATTGAAACCATTCCTAAGAGTGATTGACAGCTGGCCCACAATAATTGGTTGAATCTGTTAATTAGTCAATATCCCAAAATCCTGACAGAAGGCATAAAAAAATTATTAAAAAATTAAACTCAAACAGATAAGTGTATATTTTAATCAATTTTATTGTTAAGTATGTTAAGTCAGTGAATAGTAGGATCTAAATTTTAGCCGTCCTAAACTAGAATAGGGTGATTTTTGAGAGTGCCTATGGTTCCTAAAAGAATTATCACAAATCCACTCTAGATCCTTTAAATTCCTGTTTGAGATGCCATAAATTATATTTATTTCAAATTCACCTCATTTTTGATTTGAAATTTGGTTCTTGGATTTGGCAATCCTGCAATTTCATATTCAATACTTTTTACATATTGTCTATGATTTGTTAGCCATACAGAAAATCTCAAATCTTACATTAGAATCCCACATTTCTGATTCATGTATCCTGAATTTGTTTGCTGTGTTTTGTCCTTTGTTAGTTGAGTTATCTGCTCAAGAAATTACAAAATTTGCCAATTTAAATAAACCAAAAAAGTCAAATTAAATAGTTGATTTTATTAAATACTTTAATTTTCACTCAGCTGAGTTTCCTGCAAAAGTGATTCAAAATTTAGACCAAGGATTTGACAATCCCGCATTTTTACGTTTAGGTTCTGAATTTACAGTACAATAATCCTTTAGTAGGTTACTCAAAGTGCAAGCAGTAATTGGATCATGCCACAAGGCTTCCCCTTGTGAATTAGTGGCCACCTTTTATAGTATAATACTGTTAAGCTCCAAATAGATCTGGAATCATATTCTTGATCTCTAGGCAACTGTTATAAGTTCAACTCCCTGGTTCTATACACTATAGTAAAGTGAGAATTCAGCTTTTTCCCTGGTTGACAACTGGAATTTGACACTTTTTTAATTAACAGATCTTGATGTAATGAAAACTTTTAATATAAAAAATTAAGCCTTACAGCTATGGTATACTAAGATGACCCCAGAAAACTCAAAATGCAATAAAAACTGTACCTTAAACAATGAGAATAAGGAGAAATAAGCAATTAATTCTCATTTTACTATGTAATTTACACTCTTCATAAAAATATTTTTGATTACCATAAAAATTAAAATTCTAATGAACCAAAAATAAACATAAACACAACAATAGCATTTATGCAAAATATAAAGAAATATTAATATGTATTTAATATAGCTAATATAAGTACAAATGTGAATATCTTATGTTTTACTAGTAAATTAACAAAAATTAAGATATTTCAATCACTTTCAATTATAACTATTCATCTCAAACTTACCATATATATTAAAATAATCATTTATATCTAATTAAATCAAAAAATAGAAAAGTTAAAACTAAAAACTAATTGATCAAAACTAAAAAGTTCAAATTAAAGCTAGAAAGTTAAAACCATAGAAGCAAGCAAGCAAGTTTACTCTTCACCCACCTTCCCCTTTTTCATTTTAGCCCCTTCCAGGAGGGCATTGGCAATAAGCTCAAGCGGCTGCTTAAGCTCAGAGGCCTTGTATTTGTGCTTAGCTGCACCCTGGATGGCCTTGGTGAAGAGGGTGGATCGAGTGGTAGGCTTGTTGGGGGGACGCGGTTGGCAAGATCTCTGAGCTTAGAGATGGTTTTTTCTTGCTCATGCTGCAAGAGGGAGAAGAATTTGTTAAACTTTGGGTGAATCCCAAAGTTGGCCTTAAGATGCTTGTGATAAGCCTCTAGAGCCAAAGTAGTCTTCAGCTCCCCATTGACGGCCACCCAGTAAACATTCCAACTGGGCTTGGCGCAGGCCTTGCCTCGCCTCTGCGTGACAACCTTCCCAATCCACTGGGGCTCAAAGTACTCAAGGAAAGGCTTGAACTACAGATAATTTGCTATTTAAGGATTTTTTGAGAGAACCTTAAACCTTTGTGTAGTGTGCTCTAGCTTTAAAAAAGCCAAGGCACTGAATTGTGCAAGCACAAATTTGCGGGTGTCCAAAGTATCCCTCCAGCTCAACCTACTAAGCTTGACATGGGCCTGCACATTCCAAGCAACTGCTTGGCGGAAGTGAAGTGGCACCCCTGCACTTCCCCGTTGAACAGCTGCTCAAATGCATTGAACTGAGCAGGCTCAAAGTCCATTATGCACATTTAAGGCCCTAGAGCTCTGTGTAAGGTCTTGCTCATAAGGGTGCAAGATTATAAACTAAAGCGTGTAGAGCATTAGGATTTAGATTCAGAAGGAATAAAAAGGTAGGAACTGTCTGTAATATGATTTTACATAATCCTTCTAAGAACTTATACTGGGTTACAAAAGAAGTGATAGAGTTTAAGAACCCTAAACAAAGAAGATAAAACAAGGTATTTAATAGTGAACAGTTAGTAACTAAGGGAATGTTGATATTGGGATACTCTTCATCAGCAAACTGGTACATAAAACTATTAAAAGTTTCCTTAAGGGAAAATAATGGATACAACAAGCCTAAGGCTTGCTCCTTTACAACTTCCATTTATTCAAGAAGAGAAAAGGCAAAACTTAAAATGAATTAATAAAAATATATAAATTCCTAAAAATTAAGATCTCAAGCTAAAAATTAATAAAGGGTTGAAGAGTAGAAATCACTTAGAATTTCAGCTTAAAGCCTACTCTTCAAAAGCTCTTTATTTATAAAAGAAAAGACTTTCTAGTTGAGATTGATAGCCAGGGAGAAAGAAGCCAAGGAGAGGAGCAACTGGGGAAGTTTGGAGGTGACCAGAAAAAGAAAGAAGAAACAGACAACTAGTCTGAAGTTGATTTGCAACGTGAAGCTGGGGGGGAAGCGGCAACAACATAAACATGAGTTTTGAAAGGTAATTGAAAATTAAAATTTCTCTAACTTTTAAAGTAGAGAATATAAAGCTAATATAATAGCTGAAAGCAAAAGACAACAACAACAACAGTAATTCAAACGCAAATCAACGTAAAGCAAGGTAAATTATTTTAAAATACTTAAATATTAACTCTTAATTCAAAATTCCAATATTCAAAAATATAGGAAGACTAAATCAAGCAAAAACAAATAAAATATAGTAAATTTAAAGAGCCTGCCCTTTGGGGCAGGGCATGATACTCTGAGCCTTACCTTTCCCTCCAAGTCCAGGGTGACCTGGTCCTTGTCAGTGGCAGGAGGGTTAGCACAGGTGTGGGGGGTCTTTTTGGCATCATTTTTGTTGTTGGGGGAAGGAGGGAAAGCACTCTGAAAAGGATTGAGAACATGTGGGTGTAAATGGCCTTGGTGGCCCCAGGGAGAAGGAAGAAAGCAAGTGGAATCACCTGGCTGTCAATCTGGGCATGAATCATCCAGAGCTGTTTGAACATCCAGGGGCAAGTGGCAAAGGTATCATCAAGTAGCCAGGCTGAAGCACTTTTTAACTCCAGCAGGTTTTACTGAGTTGTGTAGCAGATTATACGGCCTTTGGTTCTGGGCCCATTGTTGTGAAGAAGGAAGTGCTCCCCACTTGGAAGCTGCTTAAGCTCATGAGTGAGTGTGAGCTCAGAGAGGACGTCAGAAGCCTTGGGGGGAGGGGGATTGGCAGCAATACACTTATCACTGATGTACTTAATAAGTTGCTCCTGAGTGGGCACCAACTTAAGATTGTTGGGCTTCAGGTGCTGGAGGGCCTTGATGGCCAGATCTGATGCGCAAAGATGAGAGGATGTGGGTATTACTTGCACAAGGTACCACTTTAACATCTGAGTGATCAGGTGATTGGGGGCTCACAAGTGTGCTCCCCATTCTCCAAAGTAACCCGTTCCCAGCCCTTGGTGTTCAACTGGCCCCCGCAAGTCTTATCCTTGCAGACAAAGTGCTTGCTTTTGGTCTGCCACTTTTGGTTGTTGCAATTAAAGATATAATTGTCGGCAACATAACCAGGGCCGCCCTTTACGGACATGATCAGAAAGTACTGGGGAAGCGCTTTTGAACTTTAAACTCTCTGTCCACGTTGCAAATGTTGTGGATGGCCAGTGGATCCCAAGCCACATGACCAGAAGCTTTGAACTTCTTGGAGTACTCCTCAGGCTCATCTTGGGGGTCAGATAGGGGAAGGTGGAAGAGCCATCAGGAGGGGGAGAGGAAGGGTTCTTTGAGGCCTGCTTGGATACCTCCTTTTTCTTACCAGAAGAAGAGGTGGGCTCCTTGGCAGACTTAGCCTTCTTAGTACAGCGCTCTTTGGTGGGCTTGGAGTTGGCCTATGACTCGTAAAATGAGTGATCAGTGAGAGATTTATCACTTTTATTTGAGGACTTGGGGGAAGTTGAAGATGAGGGGGGAGGAGTAGGAGGAGATGGAGTAGGAGGAGATGGGGTGGGGGGAGTTTGAGACTTTGCTTTTGAAGGCTTCTTGGCACTCTTGGGAGTGGAGGCAGTTTTTTTGAGCCCTTTGAGGCTTGGCACTTAGTAGGCTTGTTGGATTTAGATGATCTTGGCTAAAGAAAAGTTTGCTTTTGTAAATAAAACAGTATGAAAGATATGAAACACAAAGAGGTAAAGCAAGGCAAAATTTAAATGAAAAGTATGCAAATAAAGTTTTATTTATCAAGAAAAAAGCATAAAAAAGTAAATAGAAGCAAAATAGAAACTCAAAGTATAGATATAAAGGTTAAAGCATAGAGAATAAGTGAATTTATGATGAAGCATCAAAGATGTTAGGTTCAGCATAACATCTTAGTGCTAAATCAATGTAAAAGTATAATTAAAATCAAAAAAGTATATAAAATTTATATGGGGAGTAGAAGGAAGAGTAGTAGATTATAATTGCAAAAAAATTATTATGTGGATTTTTTTATTGGGAGTTAAAAAATAAAAACATAGTAAAGTGTCAAGTTCAGCACTGTCAATAAGTTGGAAAAAGCTAAATTCTCACTGTCAAGTATGCAAGAGTCTAGCAGAAAAATCAAATTTACCATGTTTTTTACATATAAAACTTGCTTAAATTTAAAATAGGTTCAAAAATTAACCCAAAAGCAAGGCAGTTTCATAGGCTCAAAAAATACATCATAAGTTAAAAAAGTAGATGAGTAAGAAGGCGTTTATTAGTGATTAAGGTATGCTGAGAGGAGCTGGGAGTGACTTATTTACCATGGTGTTGGTTAAAAAGTTAAGTAGCTCTCTGTGCTAATCTCCAAGTTAAAGTGTTGAGTGGATGAGTGTCAAGTGGCGCTCATAGTGTGTCACTTATTAATTTAGCCTTAATTCTGAGCCATTGATTAGTTAAATCCAAAACCAATTGTGTGGCAAGTGGATAGAGTCAAACAAAGGGGAATAAAAGTTCCTGTTTTTTATAAATTACATATGAAATCTCTTATAAATTGAGCTTAATTTATGTGGCACCACTTAATCCACAACCCTAGAAATGACATAATGTAAAACAAGTGGGTTATTTGATTAATGTCTATACCACTAAATCTGGTATAGTGGTGCTTGGAAGCTTAATCAACAACTATGGACACTAATAATAAAAATAAAATAGTAAATAATAAAATTTATATAAGCACATATGTGTTTTAGTAATAAAATTAGGATTTGACTTAAAAAGTGTTGAACTGACCACTTTTTTGTTTTAGAGTGTTAAACACAGGTTTTTTCATTTCTATTAGAAAATTTACTTATAAATTATCCCTTAAATACGTCTTTTAGATAACCAAATTATTAAACAAGTCAAATTTGAGTAAATTTAATCTCAGTTTTTGGTTTCAGACCCCTATATTACTGTTAAAAATTAGCTTAAAATAAGTTAAGCCAAAAATACTAATAGATTCACATATGTGGCACTCAACTCCCTGATACTTGACAAAGTGTCAAGTACCAGGGAGTCAATCACCAGGGAGTCAAACTTACCACAGTTGCCATCTCTGCCCTGCCTTTTGGACTGTTATCTTCCCAAGTTCCAAATACTGAGCTATAATCAGGTCATTTGCAGAACCAACATTGGATGTAGGTTGGAACCCCCACTTCTACCAACAGCTTATAGATGTGCTTCAGTAGCAGAGTTACCAAAGGGGATAAGGTTGGGATGTGTGATGGCTTTATCTGAGAAGACAAAGTTATTTAGGGGATATGGTGGCATCAGGGGCTAGTAGGAAGTTTCTGCAATGTTGCCACAGATCTTGGATAATATCCTGTACTCCATATATGGAGCCCGTAGCTGTGATGTCTCATGCAATTGCTTGGCTCAGCTTTTCTTGAATTTAGGTCCTGGCTAGGTTAAGTTGGGTAACTTTAAACCCTTAATAGAAGCCTATGGGGGCCTATTTCTTCCAACTTCTTTAGAAGAATTTTAATGGTCTGAAACCTCACTAGTAGCTTGAAGTAATACTTAGTAGCTTGTTCTTTATCTATAGCTTCCATAGATCAAAGGTAAAATGTATTCTAATGAAGCCATGTGTGGTAGTTAATCTCAAGAATGATGCAGAAGTTGCTGCTGACTGATCAGAGGCAATGGAAAAGGATCAAATCTGCTAGCAATCAGGGCTCCTGACAGGTCTTGGTTGCTCAAGGAAAGCTTTGGTTATTTTAAGGGTTTTCATATGTGCATCTGATCATCAAACTCAGTCCAGTAAGTGATGAGATGTGATGGCAATAAACAGCTTACTGATGCAGCATATAATTCATGCAGAATGCATAGCTGGAACATAGCATATATCAACTTGCAGTCTACATAGTAAGTGCTCAAGATTTAAATTGAGATCTAAACTCTTACTGGCTAAACAGTATCAAATTTTACTGATGTCAGGAGAATCTTACTGTCACAGGTTTCCTGTCCTGGCTTGGAACCCTACAGGTGGGTTTACCTCACAGATTTAACAATAGAGACACCCTTTTTTAATTTTATTATGTTTTACTTCTTGACTATTGTGAAGTGATTGGTTGTACACTAGCCGTCACTATACTCACACATTGATCCATTAAGCTCAGTGAACCAAAGGATGATGGTACTCTTGCTCTGGACAACAACTAGTCCAAATGATTAACTAGGTTGTAATTCAAGTTCATACTAACTGATGATCATCTGATCATTAGTTTAATATTGGGCTAAGTAATAGAGAAAAATGGGCTGTAAC
>QTSX02000519.1:0-13161 GCA_014839935.2 Entomophthora muscae
TTGGTTGCAACAAAGCGGTGTAGTTCAAACCACAAAAATGGGCTGACACATCAAGTAAAATGAATGCTGTTCCAGAATATATTTTAATCTGATCAGGATTCATATGAGGCATCAACAGAAGGACTGAAATTAAAAAAATTAGAGAAATCAAGAGGCAATATTCACAAGCACAAAACAAAATGAAGTCACACAAGATGTGTACAGTAGTTTTTAAACCTGTTGAGATAAATTTATATTAGTCAATTTAGAATTTATAGGTTCAATCACAAAGTAAATTTCAACTTGTTAGATCTAAATAGAAGATAATTTCATGGGAAATGTGTGCTATTTGGCAAAAAGGTCCAGTCATACAATGAACTACTCAAACTGGGGACAAAAAGTAAGAGAGGGGAGCAAAACTGACTAATTATGGCTCCCATCCTGGGGGAAAGATCCACCAGGAAACCATCCAGTGCAACACTAGAGTTGCTGCTTGTAGGGGCGTCCAGAGGGAGGAAGCAGGAGACAGCTGGGGAAGGTAAGAATCCAGACCCATCAGAACCAAGCAGCCAAGGGGTGCGCCTAGGGGCAGGATCAGGGGGATAACTTTTCTGCAGTGACAACAACTGTGATAAGTTTGACTCCCTGGTGATCAATCTCCTGGGGATTGACTCCCTGGTAGTTGACACTATAGTAAAGTGAGAATTCAGCTTTTGCTCTGATCAACAACTGGAAATTGACACTTTTTTAATTAACAGATCTTGATGTACTGAAAAATTTCAATATAAAAAAATTAAGCCTTACAGCTATGGTATACTAAAGTGATTCTAGAGAGCTCAAAAATGCAATAAAAATGTACTATATATAATAAAAAATTAGGAGAAATAAGCAATTATTTCTCATTTTACTATGTAATTTACACTCTTTATTATAAAAATATTTTTTATTATCATAAAAATTAAAATTACAATAAACCCAAAATAAATACAAACACAACAAATAAAGTTATGCAAAATATGAAGAAATTTAAATCTTTATTTGATATATTTTATATAGGCACAACTGTGAATGTTATATGTTTTGCTAGTAAAATAACAAAAATAAAGATATTTCAATCACTTTCAACTATAAATATTCATCTCAAACTTACCATGTATACATAAAATAATCACTGCTATCTTATTAAAAAAATAAAAAAATAAAGCTAAAAACTAAGTTATCAAAACTAAAAAGTAAAAATCAAAGCTAAAAAGTTAAAAGTTAAAACCATAAAAGCAAGACAGCAAGGTTATTCCTCCCCATTATTCCCCTTTTTCATCTTGGCCCCTTCCAGGAGGACAGTGACAATAAGCTCAAGCTTCTGCTTAAGCTCAGAGGCCTTGTACTTGTGCTTGGCTGCAGCCTGGATGGCCTTGGTGAAGAGGGTACAGCAGGTGGTTGGCTTGGTGGGGGGGACACGGTTTGCAAGATCTCTGAGATTGGAGATTGTTTTCTCTTGCTCATGTTGCAAGAGGGAGAAGAACTTATTAAACTTTGGATGAAGCCCAAAGTTAGCCTTTAGATGCTTGTGATAATCTTCCAATGCTGAAGTGGTCTTCATCTCCTCATTGACAGCGGCCTGGTACACGTTCCAGCTGGCCTTGGCGCAGGCCTTGCCTTGCCTCTGCGTGACAACCTTCCCAATCCACTGGGGCTCAAAGTACTCAAGGAAAGGCTTGAACTCTGGGTGCTTCACTATGTAGGGATCCTTTGAGAGCACCTTGAACCCCATTGCAGTGTGCTCTGGCTTTAAAAAAGCCAAGGCACTAAATTGTGCAAGCACAAATCTGCAGGTGTCTGAAGTGTCCCTCCGGCTCAACCTACTAAGCTTGGCGTGGGCCTACATGTTACAAGCAACTGCTTGGCAGTAGCAGAAGTGGCACCCCTGCACCTCCCCGCTGAACAGCTGCTCAAATGCATTGAACTGAGCAGGCTCAAAGTCCATTATACATACATGAGGCCCAAGAGCTCTCAGCCTTACCCTTTCCTCCAAGTTCAGGGTGGCCTGGTCCTTGTCAGCGGCAGGAGGGTTGGCGCAGGTGTGGGGGGGGGTCTTCTGGGACTTGTCATTGTTAGCAGGAGGAAGGAAGGCAAGTGCTTTGCAAAGGATCAAGAACACGCAGGTAAAGATGGCCTTGGTGGCCCCAGGAAGAAGAAAAAACGCAAGTGGAATCACCCAATGTCAATCTGGGCATGTATCATCCAGAGCTGCTTGAACATCCAGGGGCAGGTGGCAAAGGTACCATCAACTAGCCAGGTTGAAGCCCTTTTCAACTCCATCAAGTTCTGCTGAGTTGATTAGCAGATGATGCGGTCTTTGGTGGTGGGCCTGTTGTCATGAAGGAGGAAGCACTCCCCACTTGGAAGCTGCTTGAGCTTGTGGGTGAGCATAAGCTCCAAGAGGACGTCTGAAGCCTTGGGTGGGGGGATTGGCAGCAATACACTTATTGCTGATAGATTTAACCAACTGCTCCTGAGTTGGCACCAACTTGAGATTGTTGGGTTTGAGATGTTGGAGGGCCTTGATGGCCAGATCAGAAGCGCAGAGGTTGGCGGAGGTGGGAATGACCTGAACAAGGTACCATTTAAGCATCCTTGTGATTAAGTGATTAGGGGGCTCACAGGTGTGTTCTCCTTTTCTAAAGTAACCCACTCCCAGCCCTAGTGTTCAGGCGGGACCCGCAAGTCTTGTCCTTGAAAACAAAATGTTTTCTCTTGGTTTGGCGCTTTTGGTTACTACAGTTGAAGATGTAATTATCTGCAATGTAGCCAGGGTCGTCCTTTACTGACATGATTGGGAATTAATGAGGGAAGCGCTTGGGAACTTTAAAATCTCTGTCCACATTGCAAATGTTGTGGATGGCCAGTGGATCCCAAGTCACATGACCAGAAGCTTTAAACTTCTTGGAGTACTCCTCTGGCTCATCTTGGGGGTCAGATGAGGAAGGAGGGAAAGGGCCATTGGGAGGGGGAGGGAAGGATTTTTTGAGGCCTGCTTGGATGCCTCCTTTTTCTTACCAGAAGAAGAGGTGGGCTCCTTGGCAGCCTTTGACTTCTTGGTGCGTTGCTCCTTAGTGGGCTCAGAGTTGGCCTCTGAGTGATAAAAAGAGTGGTTGGTAATATCACCATCAGATTTATTGGGGGAAGGTGAAGGGGATGTGGAAGATGAGGGTGGAGGGGGGAGGAGATGGGGTTGAAGACTTTGCCTTTGCAGGCTTCTTGGCACGCCTGGGAGTGGAGGCAGTTTCTTTAGAGCCCTTTGAGGCTTGGCGCTTGGGTTATTGGCTGTTCTTGTTTGATCTTGTCTAAAGAAAAGTTTAGTTTTGTACATAAAATGAGTGAGAAGATAAAAAACACAAAGGGGTAAAGCAAAGCAAAAGTTAAGTAAAAATTATGCAAAGAAAGTTTTATTTAGCAAGAAAAAACATAAAAAAGTAAATATGAGCAAAATAAAAACACAAAGTATAGCTATAAAGATTAAAACATAGAAAATAAGTGAATTTATGATGAAGCATCAAAGATGTTAGATTCAGAATAAAATCTTAGTGCTAAATCAATGTAAAAGTATAATTAAAAATTAAAAAAGTATAAAAAAAGTTATATAGAAAGTAGCAGAAAGAGTGATAGAATATAATTGCAAATAAATTATTATGTGGAATTTTTTTATTGAGAGTTGAAAATCCAAAACATAGTAAAGTGTTGAGTTTGGCACAGTTGATCAGCTTGGATAAGCTGAATTCTCACTGTCAGGTATGCTGGAGTTGAGCAGAGCAATCAAATTTACTATGTTTTTTACATATAAAACTTGCTTAAATTTAAAACGGGTTTGAAAGTTAACCCAAAAACAAGGCAGTTTCATATGCTCAAAAATTAAAAAAATACAACATAAGTTAAAAAATTAAATGAGTAGGAAGGTGTTTATTAGTGATTAGGGAATGCTGTGAGGAGCTGGGAGTGAATTATTTACCATAGTGTTGGTTAAAACGTTAAGAAGCTCTCTGTACTAATCCCAAAGTTAAAGTGTCAAGTGGATCAGTGTTGAGTGGCACTAATAGTGTGTCACTTATTAATTTAGCCTTAATTCCCAACCTTTGATTAGTTAAATCCAAAACCAATTGTGTGGCAAGTGGATGGAGTCAAGCAAAGAATGAGTCAAGTTTCCGTTTCAATAAATTACATACAAAATCTCTTAATAAACTGGGCTTAATTATGTGACACCACTTAATCCACAAACCCGGCAAATGACATAACGTAAAACAAGTGGGGTATTTGATTAATGTCTATACCACTAAATCCAGTATAGTGGTGCTTGGGAGCCTAATTGACGGCTATGGACACTAATAATAAAAATATAATAGCAAATAACAAATTTTATATAAGCACATATGTATTTTATTAATAAAATTAAAATGTTGCTTAAAAAGTGTTGAACTGATCACTTTTGCTTTTAGAGTGTCAAACACAGGTTTTTTGTCTTTACTAGTAAATTTAATTATCAATTACCCCTTAAATTGGTATTTTAGCTAACCAAATTATTAAACAGAGTCAAATTTGAGTGAATTTAAACTCGGTTTTTGGTTTTAAACACCAAAATTACTCGTAAAAATTAGCTTAAAATCAGTTAAGCCAAAAATACTAATAGATTTGCTTATACGGCACTCAACTCCCTGGTCCTTGGCAAAGTGTCAAGTACCAGGGAGTCAATCACCAGGGAGTCAAACTTACCACAGTTGCCCAGTGACAGGAGATTTGGTCTCAAAGAGAGGGGACATCTTGACAACAGTGACTTCTGGGGAACCCACAAGTTCAGAACTGGAGAGGGAAAGCTCAAGATCATTGCTGGTGAGGCTCTTGGCCATCTTTCTCCTTGTAGCAGCCAGCCAATGGGCTCAACTAGTGAGGTCATCAAGGAAGAGCAGAAGGTGAGAAGGATCCTCCCCTGCATAGGAAGTGGACAAGGACAAGCGGCTCCAGAGATCTGGGGTGATAGACCAGATCAGAGGCAGAACTGGGACCAGGGTAAAAACCACAAACTTCACAAATGGAGCAATCATTATGATTACACCAGAGTAATTTTTGGGTTGATTGCCTCACAGAAAAGTAGCAGAAATTTGGGTCCAGGTACAGGGAAAACGTCAAGGACAAGCTCAAAAGGTAAAACAAGCAGAGAGCTTCTAATCAATATATATGAAAGCTAAAGTCAAAGCAAAAGCAGGGCAATTTTGGAATTAAAGTAAGAATATATATATAATTTAACACTAAAATTTAAAGATCAAAGCAGATTTTGAAATCAACTAAGGTAAAGATATACACTGTTACTAACATCAACTTTAGGAGCTTTAAGAGCAACACTGTAAACCAAGGAAGAGCGTATAAGGTAACAAAAGACTGACACTTTTACTAAAAAATTGATAAGAAATAAAGGGTCTGAGATAAAGCCCAAAATTTGGAAAATTAGTAGGTGAAAAGCTTAACTTTTCATTAAGTAAGAATGAGCAAGCAGGGGACTGGAAGTCCCCTGTCTTGCTTTAAAGGATGAATTTGAATCCAAAATGTCACCTGACCCAATAATGGAGTTTGATTGGCTTGCAAAGAAATTGTGCAGGGGGAAATCCAAAGGGTTGGAGAGTTTCTCAATAATTTACAGCCCCACTTCTGATTGGCCAATGCCCATGGAGTGATTCAGGGCATCATTCAAACCAGTTGGATTGGAGTTTACAGATTTGATAGTAGCGCGCCCCAATTGTTTAACCTTCATTTGTTTTGAATGAGGACAAAACCAAGCCAACAAATAATCCAAATTGATCAGGGATTATTCTCAAGTAGGGACAAAATTCAGAGCATTGATATTTAACCCCTGAGAAGGATATGCCAACACAAATCTCTTGTCAACTGTGTGGCTAAATCCTCAAGGAAATTAGATTTGATAGAATTTTGAGCTGTTTTCTTTATACAAGGGAAAATAGTTCTATCCAGGGTCAAATGGGGGAGTAACTTTACACAAATATATAATGATTCAACAAAAAGTGTACCAAATAATACTGTAAATTCAGAACTTTAATGTAAAAATGCAGGATTGTCAAATCCTTGGTCCAAATTTTGAATTACTTTTGCAGGATGACCTTTTTTAATTAAATTGATTTTTTATATTTTTATTTGAATTCTTAAAAATGCGGGAACTCATAGACACTTTGCAAATTTCAAGTCAAACCACATATTTCCAATGGACAAAATAAATTAATTGGAATCAGATTTGAAGTGTTCAAATCCATCAGCCATTTTCTTTAAGTTTACTATGTTTTTCAAAATTGCAGGATTTTCAAATCCAAGAACCAAATTTGGAATCACTTTTTAATGCCACTAGTAAGCTCAGATATTAATTGCAGGAACTGGAATCCAAATTGAATGTACAATACACACACTAGGAAACACCAACCCAAATTGAGAAGCTCCAATATGACTAAAATCAAATGAAAAATTCAATCTTGATAACCATGTTTAGACGTAAAACTTAACTAAAATGTAAAATTATCCAAACCTGGAAAGTGTACAATATTATACACTTCAAATCACGGATATAGAAATTCTGCTACTATTCAAGGCTAAATCAAGGAATAACAACTTCCCACAACTAGACCAAAAATCTAAATAAATACATATTTAACCTAAAATATATATTTTTATTTTATTTTTATGGACCAACAATTGCATTCCCAACCAGCTCCTGCACCAGCCTGCGGGGATCCTGTCCAAAAAGTGTTCCAGAGGGTCTAATAATAGACCCAGAACACAATTTGAAGGGAGTAATGCCAACACACAGGCCTCCCAATGTGTCAGTGCCAGTCAACCACCTCTGTCAGGAAGCCAGTCATAGGCAGAGGCATTGGGCGGCTCGGGGTGAGGTGCGGTCAAGCCGGCGGGTAGGGCCCACCATAGAATGGGTGCTAACTTAATAATATAAGATAAAGGTTGCCCAAGAAAGGACCAGGGTCCAGAGTTGGGGACCACGGAATCCACCAATCCTGTCAAAGTAATATAGAGTACTCCAAAAAGTTGGGTAGAGGTGGTCTTAGCGGAGACAGTGGGTTCCAAGGGGCGGTCTGGTCTTGGGGTTAAGGGCAGAGTCATGGGAACAAAATACACTGGTAGGTAGTTGTAATTGTCCTTGAATAATAAGGGCGGTATCTCAACTCATTTTCCTTCACATCCTATGTATTTGGTACTTCTAGTCCTTGCCAAAGGGTTGGCAATGAGAATGTTTTCCAAGTTGTACTCCGAATAGGCCAGGTTGGGGGGGGGTACTTGGTAAAGTGCACAGGTCCAAAGGGAGCTCCTGGGGGGCAGTATGATGCCTGGGGCAATTTGGCAGGTTGGGCTTGGAAGGGGGGCGGCGGCCTGGTAGTCTACTTGACCCAAATTAAGATGGAAGATCACTAAGACTAGATAGGGCAAGATTTTTTTGAACCAAAGGTTCATAAACTTTATTATCAAAAATGACAATGTGGTCTTCACCATACCACCAGGGTTTTTGTACCATGGGGTTTTGCTCCTTTGATTTTTGCAGGATTCAGGTTTGCAGACAAGGTGCTGGCGGGACGTGGGTCTTAGCTTGGGGTCCCAAGGGTGGCAGATCCAGGTTGTGCCTGTTCTGGCAAATAGAAATGTCAATGCTTTGTTCCGCTGCCACTGTTCACTATGTCACCTGAGTAGTCCAATTGTACTACCCCTTCTGGGCAGAAGACTGGCAGTTGCTGGTGGTCATTGGCAGAGTTAAAAATAGGTTTTGTTTTAACTTCCTTAAGGCAAGCTGCAACCTCTGCATTGGTTTGGGTCTTTGGTGGCTCAAGGTTAGCGTCAATCTGATGGCCATTTGGGGAATTGTCCTTGGGAGACTGACAGGTCTCAGAGTAACTTGTTAACTTGGGTATGCAATTTAGCAAGCGGGCAAGTTCTTGTCCACTTTGCGTGACTTGAGTAATAAGGTCCTCTATAGTAGGCCAGCAGAACGCGGAGTAATTTACTGGTTTGAGTCTGTGATTTAACAGATTGGCGGGTCCTGGAATGGTCTGGAGGGTTTGATCCGTCTTCTAGGGACTGGGGTTCAACTCTTGGGTTTTCAATACAAGTATTGAAATGTAATTCATGACAACCTCCTGCATCCCAAGCCAGAGCACACAGCCTGAATCCCAGACAGAAGCTGCTCTCAAGGCCTGCCACCAAAGTCTTCTATACCAGGGTCATTGGTAACTATGAGGTTACTTATACCTCCACTTTGTACCCAGTAGTCACCCAGCCCCACACTCTGGATCCAAAAGTTGCCACTTCCTGCCCCCACGTTTTTGACACATTCTATGAGCCATTGGCCACAACTGAGGAGCCATCTGCGCCAGTGATGTATGCCACAATTGATGGCGCCAGCGCAACCAAGCTTGATCCCACCTTCTACACAAAGGTCCCCATCCCCTTTGTGGAGCCTGATAGCCAGGATGCTGTGGTACCTGCCAAGGGCCGGCGTTGGTTGTCAGATAGTGAGCGTGAAGCTATCTTCAACTGCTTGATTGGGGGAATAGAGGTTTGGGATATTGTGTCCCAATTTGGTGTCACAGCCAGATAATTTGGCAACCTCAACACCAAATATGGCAACAACGGGCAAATTGCAAAATCCAACAAGGCTAAGCAGCAGCCCAAACCTCTTGCAGCCTGTGCATATTGATGCAATAAGACAGTGGGTGACAAAGGATTGCCACCTGGACACACGTGCTGTCCAATCAATGCTTGCCACAGAGTTCAGGCTTTCTGTTTCTAAAACTCTTGTTTATAAAACCATGGTCAATCTTGGCTTCTCTTGGAAGGTACTCAGAGTTTCTCTTTATAACAGAAACAATGAGAAGACAATTGAGGATTGACGCATTTATGCCAAGACTTATCTGGCCCTAAAGAAGACTGGGAATGTCCAGTTCTTCTAAATTAATGAATTGTCATTTTCCTCCTCACTCAGGTCTAGGCATGCATGGGTCAAGAAGGGGTCCAAGGATGGTGTAGCACACTGTGCAACTGTCTGTTACTAGACATATTCAATGGTTGCACTTCTTGGTCCTCACAGTTTAGCCCAGTATCAGATGATTAAAGGCTCTCATAACAGCAGGACTTTTCTCAATTTTCTCTGAGCTGTCAAGGAGTACCTCCAGATCAATTACAGTGGCACAACCAACATTGTTGTGTTGGATAATGTTGGGCTCCAAAAGGTGGATTTGATTGTATCAGAGTTCCCACCCATTGACAAGTATAGCCATTATGCCAGTCACTGCCTTTCTGATTGTCCAAAGAGACTCCTCTTTCTCCCCCATATTCTCCATTTCTGAATCCAATCAAGGAGGTGTTTGATTGGATCAAGAATAAGGTTGAGAAAGGCCTCCCTCAGGACACCAAGGATCTATTTGATATTCTTGATATCAGCCAATTTGCAATTCCACCAGATGTGGTGGCAGCTTTTTAAGAGCACTCAGAATCCTTCCTTTCAAAAGCCATCAACTCTAAGCCAATCAGATAAATGGGCGCTCTGGATTTATTTTTTTATTTTTTTTATTTTGTTTTTATTAGGACTCAAAAATTATTTATATAGTATGAATTGACGTTGAATTGTATTATAGACATATAAGAATACATACAAAAGTCAATTGAAATTGATTATACTAGATATAGGGACACACATTTTTATTATAAAGCACCAAATATTGTATTGACTGTTGAGCTAACAAAAAGTTAAAATAAATTAGATATAAAAGATTGATTTATTTTAAGTAAATGTAGACATTTTTTGGTAAAAGGGATGTTATTTTTTAAAGCCACAGATTGGAGCTTGTGAATCATCACATTGTTGTAACTGTGCTGTTTTAGCAAAGTTACAGGGGAAGAAATATTTAGAAGCTAAATAATAATCTTTATTGGGAGATAGTGATTATATAGCCATAGTGAATCAATGGATAGTAGGAACAAGATTGTAGGTCACACAGTTGGATGGCAAAGGGAGTGGATTGATCCTGGTAACAGTTCAAGCGCCAAATTGAGGTATCCACTGTATAAGGATCATTGTCTGTTCATGTTGATGGATTTGGTAAATTGAGTTGACTTCCTGATCTGGCTTCAAGTAACCAGATAATTGGATTGCAGGTCACAAACCTTCTTGGTTCAAACCTTGCTGGCAGGTCAAGCCTGCAGTTTCAACACCCCCCCAACTGAGAGTCAGCCTCCTCTGGGGGCAGGTTGTCAGGGAGGTTGTTGGGAGCCCAGTAGGCATACTGGACTAATTGCTTTTCTGTGGCAGGCAAGGTGGTTTCTTGTTGTTTCTGTCTCAATTTACAGGGTTGCAGGCAATCATGGTGTAGGGTCTTGTCTTGATTTTGTTTCCCAAGCCCCTGCACAAGGTAAGTGTTATTGTTGTTTACCTTTAAGATGATTGCTGACCCCACTTTTTTGGGTTGTAGTTTGCTCTTGTCAACTTTCATGATCCAAACTTTGTCCCCAACTTCATGTCTGCTGCAGATGGGAACAAAGATCTTTTGTAAGTGTTCCTCTTCTTTTGCTGCTTGGTCACTGTTGGCCTCCACAACGCGGGGATCTGAGCGTGGGGGGCTTTGCTTGGGATTTGAAGTTTAGGTCCTGTCAATGCTTGGATGATATTTGGCTGTGTGCCGTATACCAATTCAAAAGGGCTTTTCCCGGTGGATCTGTTCACTCAGGTTTGACACACAAGTAGTGCAGTTGATAACTGTTTATACTAGTCTTCAGGCTTGCCGGCAGTGAGTTTGGCTAAGGCTTTCACGAGGCTACCATTAAGCCCCTCTACACTCCCATTAGCCTGTGGGTGATATAACGTTATTACTGTGTGTTTGACCCCATTTTTTGTAAGGTATACATTGGTGGTTTTTGGAGGTTAATTCTTTCCCTCCATTGGTTATCAGGAGTTCTGGCTTTCTGAACTTACTGATTATCTCCTTGCCAATGAATTGTTGTACATCATTGCCAGTGTGAGCCTTTACTGCTTGGGCTACTGGCCATAGTGTTTCAAAGTTGATGGCGGTGGATGTGGTGATCCACATGTGTTCAGTTTTGCAGGCAAGGGTTGATTTGGCTTCAAATAAAGACGCTATGCTAAAGAATGGCAATGTGTGGTTAGCTAGCAACGTTGTAAACTAATAGATAACGTAGGGCTGCTAGGGGTAAGTGAGGTAAGCCTAGTAGGTAACTTGGTCTGCTAGGAGAAGTGAGGTAACCCTAGTAGGTAACACAGTCTATTAGGGTAAGTAAGGGGAGCCTGGTAGGTAACACGGTCTACTAGGGTAAGTAAGGGGAGCCTGGTAGGTAATACGGTCTACTAGGGTAAGTAAGGGGAGCCTGGTAGGTAACATGATCTACTAGGGTAAGCAAGGCCTGGCTGGTAGGTAACAAAGGACTACCAGATGCAGTTGTTGCCTCCACCCAGCAGAAGATGTTGGCTGCTTTGTGCTATTGTGCTTCAACTAGCAGGAAACTGTGGCTGCAGGAGGGTGAAGACTGAAATAGCAAGCAGGGAACTTTGTCTGTCTGGGGGGAGTAAGTTTGGACCCCTGGCGGGTAACGCGGGCTGCCAGGGAGGGGAAGAGCTCTGAGGGCTCAACGTACCCTAATACGCTTGCAGGAGGTCTGTGAGCAAGCACCCTGCCTAACAGACTGGCAGGGTGTCCTTGTTTATGCCCCTATGGGAGCTTTGGGGAAACCCAAAGTGAGCATTGGAGGGTATAGGCATGCTCAGAGGTGTCACCAAGGTGGCTTGCTTGGGGAAGCAAGCTGCAGAACTTGGTGTGATCAGGCCTCTGGGAAGTAGAGCTGATTACTCTGCGACTAAAAGCCCAGACTTAATCACCTGGGTGAGTAAAGACAATGCATAGAAATAGATTTATGGTTGAATGCCCTAAGTGGATTGCCATTTGCAAGGGCCCAGTCAAACGCCAGCTCAATGTAGACTCATGCCTGGGTCTACAAGTTCTGGTAATGGGGGCTGAGATAAAGAACCAAGGTGGTTCATGGAATTAGCAGAGAAAACAAGCAAGAGGGACTGTTTGGTCACAGTGAAGGCTAGTTGATGAACTGTTAATTCATATTGAATGGAATGAACCAAGATGGTTCAGGGTGTTAAAGGAACAAATGAGGTTCCTAGTGAGGATTTGGTGTGGAACTAGTTAAGAATAAGCAGAAGGACAATAAGACATGATGAAGGACTAGCAGATCATGGTTTAGGATGACCAAAGGACCAGAAGTTGGTGCTGAAGAACTGAAGAGCTGAGAGGATGACCTAGCTGGACTGAATACAGAGGCTGGAAGAGCTGGTTTAGTGACTTTTAGAAGAAATTTAGATATAAAGAAGCAAAAAAGAATAATTAACTACTGCTCAATTATGATTTAGAAGAATTGAAAATCATATAAAGAAAAAGAAATATAAGAAAAAATAACCTATAGTTTGTTAGAACTATATGTTATTTTTATAAAAAGAATTTAAAGAGAAAATGGACCAGAAAGAAGCTGGAAGGAGAACAGAGAAACTGTGAGGGCAAAAGAGCAAATTTTGCTGAGAACAACTAGGAAAGCAAAAGGACAAGCAACAGGCAGGTTCAGGGATGCAAAACGTTGAAAGAAACACAGAAACGCAGAGAAATGTTGAAAAATTGAAGGATCAAAAATTGCCTAAGTAAAACATATGTGGAAGCGCTCGAGATTTGCCGGGGAAACATAACGGGAATTACGGCAAAACCGTTTGAAACGCAGAGCAGTTGTTTATCTGGAGCAAGACAGCTTCAAGTCCAAACCAGGGTCAGGGATGGGTCATCCAGGAAAACTGTTTTGGCAAAACCGTTGAAGCAAGGCGTTTGATTGGCTGCAACCTGGAGCCTACTTAATCAGTTTTTTAAGGGCTTTAACTTGAGTGTTAAAGCCTAAAAAATGGGGAGCAGAAGCGGAAAATTCAGGGCTTTTATTGGCTGAAGTAAGCTTAAAAGTTTAATATATTATAGAAGAAGAAAAACAGGATAGTTTAAAGTTGCAACTGAACCAATGAAAGTTCAGTATTGAAATTGGGGAAGACAACAGTCCAATAGGAAAGGACAGAAT
>QTSX02000520.1:0-13070 GCA_014839935.2 Entomophthora muscae
AGCATTGGTGCTCATGGCTACTAAAAACCACAGCTTCCTCTCTATCTACCCCTGTGGCCCTGTTTTTGTGGAGAGAGAGATGTCCTTGCCTTTACCTGTGGCTCCTTCTGCCCAACCCACTCCAGGAACAACCTTCACCGCTTCTGGCTCTCTATCTGGTAGAATTCATGGCTTTTCTTATGGTCAACCAGGACTAAGTCAGTGGTTGCCTAACTTCCAACAACTTTTTGGAAATTGCCAGCTCCCAGTCAAACATGATCTCCTGGATGAGCTCTATTGAAGTATCCCTTACCTCCTTGATACCAATTCAGCCTGACCCCATGGCTGAAGCAACTGGCATGAACTG
Organism: Entomophthora muscae; assembly: GCA_014839935.2. Classification (NCBI taxonomy): domain Eukaryota; kingdom Fungi; phylum Entomophthoromycota; class Entomophthoromycetes; order Entomophthorales; family Entomophthoraceae; genus Entomophthora; species Entomophthora muscae. Next base: position 347 of record QTSX02000520.1, read on the forward strand.
CGTCTCCTGCTCCTTGAAGCCTGCCTTGGTAAAAGAAATATGCTGTCAATATTCTCATCTTTCTTCTTCTGTTTGTTCTCCTGATGGAATCTCCCTTAATTATGGCCCCCTCCAAACTAGTAGTTGCTCTGGCCCCCCAAATCTTGCTCAAAATATATCAGAAGCTGTTCACTCCCACTCTGGAATGGCTCTATGGATGAGCAAGATAGAACATGTCCTTTCTTCCTTGGTATCCACCCAGATGAATCAGCATGATGCCCTGAGTTCTATGGTCATCAACAGAAAGCTCCTAAGCCAGAAGACATACATAATGGCTGCACCATGGAATTATCTGCTCTTCAGGATACTATAAAGGCTCAAGAGAGACAGATGGGTTTTCTGGAAGAGGAATTGGTTATGGCCTTTCAGGAAAATAAAGAGTGGCTATATGAGTTGGATGCTCAACGTGCTCTCCTTGACTCCCTTCAAGACCAACTAAGCAAACACCTTGAAGATGCCTCAGCAATTAGTACCCCTGAGACTCTAATGGGATTGCATGGGAATGCTAAAGCTGATAGTTCTCTCTCCCAGAAGATTCATAATTCATTGCCCCTTCCTGACTCCCACCACTGTCACAGAAGCAATGAAGAGGATGTCTCCTTCATTGCGTCTTCAGCAGGTACCCTGGAGTCTTCCTGGGAACCTGATAGCAACCTCTTCATCACTCCTGATGGTTCTTCAGCAACTAAACCTTAGGATATTCAGAGAAAGGAAGAATTCACCAATGATTCTGGCATTGAGGAGTACAATGAGGATCACTCAAAAGCTACTAAGCAGCCAGGACAAGGAGAAATCCTTGGCTGCATTTTTGTTTTCACCTCCCTCCTCTCCCCCCATTCCTCTCTCTCCTGAAAAACCTGTTCCTGACCCTTGCCCTTGTTGTTACTTTACAACTGAGTCTTCTGATGCCCCTCCACTAGTTTACTTTACCTCTCAATCAGAAACATTGTATTCTTTCACTATGAGAATGAAAGAAGATCTCGCATACTGGGTCCCCACTACCAAGTTCTTCTCAGCCATGGACCTGATACCTGGCTACTGGCAGATTGATCTCTCTTCATATGACCCAGATAAGTGTGTCATCCTTGCTAACCAAAGGCTGTTGCAACCTACCAGGATGCCTCAGGATCTCTCTGATTTCCTAGTCATCTTCTAAAAAACTATGGACTCTGTGATGGGGGACTTCAAGCTCTCATGTGCCCTGGTCTATATAGATGGCATTAACATATTCTCTTGCACTTATAACTTACACCTGGAACCCCTATAAGAAGTTTTCAAACGTCTTCTGGATGCTACACTTAAGCTGAAGCCAAGGAAATGCAACTTCTTCAATAAGCACTTGGAGTTCCTTGGGTTCATCATCATTTTTGATGGCCCCTGTCATGTACCTCTCAAGGTAGAGGCCATTAAGAAGAAAAAGGTGTCTGTAAGCAAGAGGGACATCCAGATTTTACTGGGGTTGGTTAGCTATTATTGCCGCTTTATCCCCAACTTTACTTCCCTGGGCAATACACTGTTCCAACTCCTTCAAGATGATGTGGACTTCTTCTGGGGCCTGGCTTACAAGACAGCAAGTGCTGCTCTTAAGGGAAACTGACTGCAGCCCCAGTACTGGATTACCCTGACTTTGCTAAGCTGTTTGTGGCTCATACAGACGCTAGCCTAACTGCTAATGGGGGTGTTCTCTCCCAACTGGACTATGAAGAACTCAACCATACTGTTGTATACTGCTTGTGCACGCCCAATGTTCATGAGAAGAACTACACTGTTACCAAACAAGAATGTCTGTCTATAATATACTCCTATTAGTAGTTCATAGTCTATCTCCATGGGGTACATTTCATGGTTGTAACAGACCATGCCTCCTTTCAATGGCTGAAGCCCCCAAGGACCCTGAAGGACGTCTGACGTGTTGGGCCATTAAACTTCATGCTTATGACTACAAAATCATTGATTGAGCCAGAGCTGTCCACCAGAATGCTGACTGTCTCTCTTGCCTTCCTACTGTTGCCTTAGTATCCTCCATGGCTGACATTCTCTATGATAAGCTTTTGAAGGATCCTTCTTTGTGGGGGTAGGAGCCAGTAGAGATACAGAGGGCTCTAAAGAAGTTAGCTATTGACACCAAGGTCTCTAAGAGACAACTCCTAAAGCTTTGTGGATACTCTTGGCTACCTTACATACACTCATCCCTACGCATGGACTCAGTGGTGGCCGCTCACAAGACTACTGGTCATGATGGTATACAGAAGACAATAGCCCTGCTACAGAAGCCCTGCTTCTGGAAAGGAATGCACACTGATGTAGTAGATACACTAGCCACCTGTCATGACTGCAACATTGAGAGTCCTAAGGTGGTCAAGTTCCAACACAGACTTGTATGCCCTGGGTTTGCTTTTCACACAGTAGCCATTGACATAGTGGGCCCCTTGCCAGTTACCAACAGCTGCAATAAGTTCATCATTGTGGCTGTTGATCATCTGAATAAATGGTTAGAGGCCAAGGAAATTCCCAATCAATCTGCACTGGTGACAGCTACGTTTATCCTGGAGAACATCATGTACAAGCATGTTTGCCCCCAGATTCTGATGATGGACAATGGTACCAATTTCACCAGTCACATCATCCCCTGCCTCAACCAACTGATGGAAATCCGTGGGACACTGTCAGGACTGACAATTTCCCTCCTCTGGAACCCCAAGCCCAGGAGCAGGAATCAAACCTGGAATCTGGATCCCCCCGGGCCGCCAGGCCAGAGGATTGTGAGACTGCCTGCCAGCATTTTTCTGGGATCAATCCCCTGCAAGCTGACAATGAAGAAGATGACCCACCCAGAAAAGTAGATCGAGCCAGGGAAAGTACTGCACTAAGTGAAGTGCCAATCACAACACCTAATGGAGGTGACCCGGCAACTATTGGCCTTATGAGTTTGAAGTCTTCACCAGCAACCAATCAAGAGCCAACCCAAGGAAGAGGCACTGGCCTGCAACTTGGCCCCATTACCTCAATGCTATAGCAAGATAATCAGGTAGCTAAATTGGGAGCTGCAACCAATGAAAGAACTCCTGGCCTGAGTGCCATTTTGCTGCCTTTAGACCCAAGTACCCAATTCCCCCGGCCCTGCTTTTCCCAATGCCCTGATGACCCCCCACAAAAAATGTTAAGTTTGGAGGTGGGGTGCTATATAGACCCAAGGACCCCGCCCTCCAAACTTATTGCCATTTTGAAATAAAGGCTATGTTACTTTGGCTTATACAACTATTACCGTATTTTGTATTTGCCGTCTATCAGTTCAGCTCAAGATCTTCTGGCCCACCTGCCCCGCCACCTGCAGTATTTCATCCATTTGGTGTACCCTTTGGGCCTGTCCATTTCACTGAGTATCCTTTAAAACCCAAGTACAAGGACTACACGCCAGAGAAAATCATCAAACTAGATCCATTAGCCCGCATCCAATCTGCCATCAGATACAACTGCCAAGGCCTGTGGATATTCTCTACACCCAAACTGTTTAGAGGAAAGTTCAACTATCTTCTGGCCTACAATATCTACATGGAACCGCCAGTAACACCTAAACCAATGCCCGCTTCTTTGCCCGACTTACCAACCAACCATACCAGCAAGCTTTATGGTACAGTGTACATCACCCTCACAGGGGTGGTGGACACCATTATACCGGCCGCCAGCCCTTGGTCTTGGGTGGGGAAGTCCGCGTCCTACCTTCTCAAGTTAGCTCCTCTCTTGTGGTGGGCCCTTCCTGCAAGAAACCCGGCCCAAGTTATCCCCAAAAACGACAGGCCGGCCGCCCGAGACTGGATCCCTGACAGACACTATCCACCCCTTATCATCCACAAACAAATGACATGGTAGAGCTTACTAATGGAAGCATGGTCCAGATACTCCAAAAGCTCAGTCACCAACATGAGATAGATTGGGATACCTTCTTGCCAAACACCACCTTTGCATAAAACATTGGATGCCACCGCCCTACTGGCAAACCACCCTTCCAGTTAGTATGTGGACGACCACCAGAACTCCCACTCTTTTCATACACTCTGGTGGATACCATCCTTGTTACATCTCAAGAAGCCTATCTCCATGAACTTGTTCAGAACCTTGGTTGCCTGCAATCAGAAGCATATACTATGAGCTTAAATTATAAGCTTCAAGGAATTGGACAAGCTTCCTCCAAGCAATCTGCCCTGTTCACATACACCATAAAAGACTCTACATACTTCTTCAGCAACAGAGGCTATGGAAGAGAATCCAAACTGGCCTCCTTATGTCAAGGCCCAGCCCAGATCATACAGATGACTGACCCCAACTCTTGCATCCTGAAGGAGCCCTTTTCTGGGCAATTAATTACTAGAGTACACACTCAATACATGTGTGCTGCTCCTAGTGATCAAGAGTAAGCCCCAATGAAGACAACAGCCCAAAAAACAAAAGCCTAATTAAAGTATTCCATGGGTTGTTGTCCTGCTTATGATAGTTAGAAGATACAAGCTATAAGGGACAAGGAATAAGGAACAAGCAACTATTGAGGACTGACAAGACTTGCCAATACTTCCCCAACTGTTTCATCACTTGAACTGCAGCCAGGAAACACAACTGATTGCTGTTCTTTGGGTTTTCTTTAGATATCAGCCTGCCATGCCTGCCTCCCAAGAGTGCCACACAATTTAACCTGTTTGTCTGATCCAGGGGGGAAATGCCACATTATTGAATGGATCAGCCAAAACATAGTCTGTTTATGTTAAGGACAAAAGAGCAATTGACCAATCACCCACTTGTTTTGCCGTGTTTGCTATTTTATGCCTTTAAACTCGTTTAATTGTGCCTAAAAAGCGCTATTTGAATTAAGGGGTTATTGCAAATAGAGCTCCGTCTTTACTTTTGTGGCTGATAATAGAATTGAAGCATTTAAGAGCCACTTTCCTTCATTTGGCAAGGCGCGTGAAGCCGGTTGTTTTCTTGCCTAGGCACTTTCCAATGCCATTTTTCCACTGCCTCCATATGACAAGTCCTTCTTTTGGTGCCTATTTCCTTTGGCAATAATTCCCCTGCCCCCACTATATAACATTCTAACATATCAAATAAAGAACCATTTTTGTCATTATTACTTTTTTATTCTTATGTCCTATCAAAGGCTGTCACTATATCATCTACAGGTATAGTAATAAGAGTTAGGATCCTGACTAACTGTTCATAGAAAATAGCACCCTATACTGCTACAAATAAAACAAGCATCCTAGATCCTGTATTCATTTCAGCTAGTCCTTCCCAGCTGAATTCCAGTTCCTTATCTAGTTCTTTACCATGACCTTCTGGTCCTTCAGCTAGTCCTTCACCATGATCTTCTGGTCCTTTGGCTAGTCCTTCCTCATTCATCAGCAGTCCTTTCCAGTCTAGCAATCAGTCTTTTCCTTCCTTTCCAGGCTATCAACCAGTCCTCACCATGAACCACCTAGGTTCCAACTGATCTATGAACCCTCTTGGTTCCAATCCTCACAATAATCTTACAGTCCCTTAACTAGTCTTCACTGTGATCATACAGTCCGTCTTACTAGTCTTCACTGTTGACCCTACACTAGGAACCCTGTGGTTCCATTGTCAGTCCCTGTTACCAATACCAAAGAATCAGGTATGAGTCTACAAGGCTACTGGTGTTTGACTGGGCCCTTGCAAGTGTCCTCCACTTAGGTCATTCAACCACAGACAATCCTCATTTCTGTGCAGTTTTCTTTACTCACCCAGTTGATTAAGTCTGAGCTTTCAGGCGCAAAGTAACCAACTTTACTTCCAGGAGACCTGATCATTATTAAGTTCTGCAGCTGCTTCCCTGAGCAACTACCCTGATAATGCATCTGAGCATACCCATGCCCCCAATGGTAGCTTTAGGATCTCCCCCAAAGCCCCCAAGGATTCACAGACCAGGACATCCTACCAGTCTGTTAGGTAAGGTGCTTGCCCACCGACCTCCTGTAAGCGCACAAGGGCACGTAGAGCTATCTTAGCTCCTCCCTTCCCCGGCAGCCACGTTACCTGCCAGGGTCACATCATCAACCGGCCCTAGTAGCCTGTGTTACCCACCAGGGTGGTGCACTTCCAACCCCTAGCAGCCATCATTCCCGTCTGGGTGGCGACACCTAACTAGCCCACCACAGCCAAAGTTTCCTGCTGGGCTAGCATATTCCTCACCCCTAGCAGCCAACATTCCCTGCTGGGTGAGGACAAATAACCAGACCCCTAGCAGCCAATGTTCCCTGCTAGGTGAGGTGTGATGGTCCACATGTTTGGTGATTTGTTGAGGGTAGAGGCCTAGAAGGGAATAATGGCTACTAGGGAAGGTAGGGCCTGGCTAGTAAGTAAAAAAGACTACTAGAGGCAGATGTTGTCCCCACCCAGCAGGAGATATTAGCTGCTGTGGACTAGAGGTCCTCACCCAGCAGGAAACTGTGGCTGCTAGGGATGAGGAATGAGATAGATCAGCAGGGAACTTTAGCTGCTTGGGGTGGGGAGTGGTCCAGCCTGGTGTGTAGTGTGTGCTATACAGGCTGGATGTTGTTTAGACCCTGACAGATAACACAGGCTGCCAGGGAGAGGATGAGCTTTGAGAGCTCTACATACCCTGATACGTTTACAGGAGGTCTGTGAGCAAGCACTCTACCTAACAGACTGGTAGGGTGTCCATATTTGTTTCTCTATGGGAGCTTTGGGGAGATCCCAAAGTGAGCATTTTAGGCATAGATTTTCTCAGGGGTGCCACCAAGGCGATTGCTTGGGGAGGCAGCTGCAGAACTTGGTTAGATCAGGCCTCTGGGAAGTAAAGCTAATTACTTTGTGACTGAAGGCCCACACTTAATCACTTGGGTGAGTAAAGAAAACTACATAGACTTTAATGATCTACTATAGTTAGATGGCCTAAGTGGTTGCCACTTGCAAGGGCCCAGTTAAACGCCAGTTCAATGTAGAATCATGCCTGGGTCTACAGGTTCTGGTAACAACAACTGAGATTTAGAACCAAGGTAGTTCATAGTGTGGGATCATCAGTGAAGACTAGTAAGAAGGACTGTATTATCACAATGAAGACTAGTTGAGGAACTGTTAGATCATGTTGAAGTAAAGAAATGGCTAATCATGATGAAGCTATAACTGATCATGATGAAGAATTGGTGTAGAACTGGCTGACCATGATGCAGGATTAGTGAAGAACCAGCTGATCATTATGCAGGATTAGTGAAGAACCAGCTGATCATTATGCAGGATCAGTGAAGTACTGGCTGATCATGATGCAGGGGTAGATTATCATGATGCAGGATCACTTGAAGGACTAGAAGATCATGATGCAGGAGTAGCTGATCATGATGCAGGAATGAACAGAGGACCAAAAGATCCTGATGCAGGAGTGGCTGAAGGACTATAAGATGATAGTGTAGGACTAGCTGAGGATCTTGAAGATGGCTTGAAAGACCTAGCTGGACTAAATGCAGGAGCTAGAAGGGTGGGTTCGGATCCTTGAGAAAGAAAATTATAAGAAATAAGCAGTTGAATAATGATTTAATGCTGCTAATAATATAATGTGAAACAATTAATTGTCATATTACTTAAAAGAAAGAGGGAAAAATAACTTACAGTGTTTAAACTGTATTTTATAAAGCTTTTATTGAGTGGAAAGAAGCTGGAAAGCGGCTGGAAACAGAACAGAGAAACTGTGAGAGCAAATAAGCAAATTTTGCCAAGAACAACTAGGGGAGGCAAAAGGCGAGCAACAGGCAAGTTCAAAGTTGTGAAATGCTGAAGGAAACACGGAAAACCTTGGAGAAACAGTGAAGAATTGAGGGTTCAAAAATCCCTTAAATAAAACATAGGCGGAAACGCTCAAGATTTGCCAGAGAAGCGTGGCAGGAATTATGGCCAAAACATTCAAACGCGGAGCAGTTGTTTATCCAGAGCAAGAAAGCTTCAGGTTTGAAACATGGTCAAGAGCAAGTCATTTGGGAAAACTGTTTGGCAAAACCATTGCATCCAAGCGTTTGATTGGTTGCAGGTCAAAGCCGGTTGATCAGTGTTTTGAAGGCTTTAACTCTCAAGTTAAAGCCTAAAAAATGAGGAAATGAAGCAGAAAATTCAGGGCTTTCCTTGGCTAAAGTAAGTTAAAAGGTTTAATATATTACATAGAGAGAAAAACTGGATAGTTTACGCTTTGACAAACCAGAGTTCTGAGAAAGAATTTGGTCTGAAACAAGGAGCTATAAAAGGGAAAGCTATCTGAGGCTTTTCAGGGACTCACACAGTAGATTAAAAAGGCCAAAAGGACTGCAGAAGAAGCTGAAGACCAAGATAAAGGTGCAGAAGCCCAAGATAAAGGATCTGGAGCTGGAAATAAGGAGCTGGAGCTGGAGCAAAGCACAGGAGTCCAAGATTAAAGTGAAGGAGCCCAAGACTAAAGATCAGGGGCCCAAGACTAAGGTGCAGGAGTTTAAGACCAAGTACAAGGATTCCAAGATATGGTTAGAGTACTCCAAGTATTGACAAACTCATATTGTTTCCTTGAACCCCTGGGCCATATACCAGAAGGTTTCTAAGGGGATCTTTCTTCTGAGAGTGAATAAAAGCCCATTTTGACCCCTATACATATTTCTGAGATACATTTTCCCTTACTAGAGAATGACAACCCCTTCCAGTTGGCCCCTGGCTATGATCCAGGACACACTTTGGGGACTGGTGGACAGGAACCCCACATGAGGAGTACTAACCAGCCCCCTAGCAGCCAATGTTCCCTGCTGGGCTGATCCATCACTTGCCTCTAGTAGTCCCTTGTTACCTAATAGGAAGGCCCTACCTTCCCTAGTAGCCAATGTTCCCTAATAAGCCTATAACTGTCTTAAAACCACAGCACACTATCAATTTTCAGCATTGTGTCTTTATTTGAAGCCAAATCAACCCTCACCTGCAAAACTGCTTCCATGTGGATTGTTGCAAACCCCCTTTCCATATACTACCCCCTGGTGGCCTGTTGCAAGGTACATCCCCTTTTTCTCTTCCTTGATAAAGGTTATCCTGAATGAATTTATCCTTCTTTCCCTTGTGGTAATTGAAGCTTATAGCACATTTAAAATCTCAGAATAGAACACAATGGAAGGGGATGAAGATCTGTTATGATTTGATTTGAATCCATTGTTTTCTAATCTTTCTCAGATCCCAGTCAATCTTGTTTGGAATGGAGCAGGTTCTTCTCTGGGTCAACTTGACTCTGCTCATTGCCACTGCTCCAAAAGCTGCTGCATATTTGTTGCCGCCCCGAGATGGATAAGACAATAGGTCATCCATCAGGGGTAAGTGGACATAACAACCATGGAATGGCATGATTTCTCTGCAGTGCTTCAACTCCCTTCTCAACCATCAGCTAAGTTAGGCCTTGAGATTCAGGAAGCCCATGCCCAACCAATCACGCCCATGATCCCACTAAGGAAGTTCAAGGGTTGATCCCCACCCCGTGGCTGGGTTGCGCTGATCCCTTTAAATGGGGAGCCGTGTGGGACCAGCTGTCTTGTTGCCCCTTGATCCCTGTGCCATTGCTGCCTTCTAATGACCAACTGATCCTATTCCTGCTCCAGCCAACCACCTCCCCCCTCTATACAATCTACAGTAGTTGCAACCAATAATTAGGTTTGGCCAGAATATCCTTTATTCTTCTGTCATAATTTAGGCAGCAACTATACCCCTAACAGGTATAGCATTAGGAGTCAAGCGTAACTGACTAACTGCTGTAGAAATTAGCCCCCTAAGCTGCTACAAACATGAAAATATTTCTCAAGATGGGAGAACAGCTCTATATAGTGTCAGGGGGAGGCTTAGGAGAGCAAGATTCAGTATAGAAAGTTGGGGTTTATTATAAATCACTTGGGTCTGTAGCAAAGGGGTGTGGATCATTAATGTGAGGGTGATCTGGGTAAAGATCTGGGCCTTTATTCTGGAGGGGCGGCATGTAGAATCCTGAACCCTGGCTCATCTGGTCAGTTGCATGGAATCTATAACGCCAATATTGAACAATTCCTCCATCTGGGTGGGATCAGGCAGATGGATCACAGATGATCAGTGCAAGCATTGCAATAAGGCCTTGGAGATTGCACGCCATATTATCACTGGTCGGATGATATCAAAGGTACTGAGCCCACGCTGTACCGTTGCTAGATTGATTTTATTAAATGTAGCAGCTGTACAGCATACAACTTCCAGTAAATTGGTATCAGGTACCAGATACACGCCGTATAATCACTTCTGATCAACCCTATTGTGACCATGCCACCTTATGTGACAGAAATTGCGGGATAGTAAGAAGCTGTCTCTAGGTGGTGGGGAATGACCGCCCAAATCCACATAGAGTTAATGATTAACCACCACCGCAGTATCAAATACCAGTTTGTAAAGTTTCCAAATGAGATGCTAGGATTAAGTAAAATAATTAATCCTAACCAAAGTAGCCCAAGATAAATAGCCAGTGAAAGCCTCAGAGTATCTTCAGAATAAAATTCAGGACATTGAGATGCAACACAATTTTTGGATTCAAGGACAGGGGGGACCGCTCCAAGATTGGCAGGCATTGAATTAACATTGGGCTGAGTTGACAAGAAAGTGCCAATGGCAGAACCCCATCTTCCAGTGATGATCTGGCTTAGAATAAGACTGTAGGGTATGTACTGTAACAATCCAACGGCAGGATGCATTTGAAAAGTAAATTTAACCAAGGGATACTTGATTTTTATTGAGTAAATTTTGAGGACTCAACTCTTAGAGTTAAAACAGTGAGAATGATTCAATATATACCAAAAATTGGCTAAGCAATACCACCTGGATCCTGGGATCCTATTCCTTCCACATCGTCAAGTGATTATCTAGTCCAGGTTGCAAAGAACCCTTGGGTGACCAATTTCTGACAACCATGCCAATTAATGAGCTTATATCGGGTGACCTTCATATTACGTCAATTTATCAACGTCAGTTTGCAAGGGGGAGCTGGTTTCAGCTGGCAAACGGGAGCAGCTGTGACCCATTTTTGATCAACCAGTTGGTTTAAATCTGTTGATTGGGTTAATTTTGTTAATGTTTGTTGGCTTTTTGAGCCTTCATACTTGGCCGGATAATTCCTGGCATGATGGAACCTACTGTGACACCCTATGGATACAAGATAATATCAGTTTCACCATCATCCCAATGGATGTGTGAAGGGTTGGTGTGCAGATACCCATTGTATAGCTCTTGAAACCTAATCCAAATAGTATTTACCCGCTGTGTAACCCTCAATTTTGTATCAAACCAAGTGAGCTATTATGTGGGGCATAATCCCCAACTGAAGTTGACCTTAGTCAGCCAAAGGTACACTGTCCAGTTAAGAAACTCTGATTAGGGCCAAATATGGGAAAGAAGGTGCTAGAGTTTTTGCCTTCTGTGTGCAGGAGGATGCGTTTGGATATTTATGAGTGTACTTCAAAATACGGTGTATGTCAGGGATCCAGTCTCGGGCAGCTGGACCACCATTTTTGGGGGTAACTTGGGCCAGGTTTTTTGCGGGCAGGGCCCACCACAAGAGAGGAGCTAACTTCAGAAGGTAGGAAGCAGACTTCCCCACCCAAGACCACGGGCTGGCGGCTGGTACAATAGTGTCCATCACCCCTGTGAGGGTGATGTACACTATACCAAAAAGCTTGCTGGTATGGTCGGTTGGAAGGTCGGGTTAAGAGGCTGGCATTGGTTTGGGTGTTACGGGCAGTTCCATGTAGATATTATAAGCCGGGAGATAATTGAATTTTCTTCTAAATAGTTTGGGTGTAGAGAATATCCACAGGCCTTGGCAGTTGTATCTAATAGCGGATTAGATGCGGGCTAATGGGTCAAGTTTGAGGATTTTCTCTGGCGTGTAGTCCCTGTATTTGGGCTTCAAGGGATAATCAGTGAAGTGAACAGGCCCAAAGGGTACACCAGGTGGACGGAAAACTGCGGGCGGTGGGGAAGGAGGGCTGGAAGATCTTGAACTGAATTGATAGACAGCAAATACAAAATACGGCAATAGCTGTATAAGCCAAAGTAACATAACCTTTATTCACAAATGGCAATAATTTTGGAGCGTGGGGTCCTTAGGTCTATATAGCACCCCACCTCCAAACTTAACATTTTCCATGAGGGGATCATCAGGGTATTGGGAAAAGCAGGGCCGGGGGAATTGGGTACTTGGGTCTAAAGGCAGCAAAATGGTACTTGGCCCGGGAGTTCTTTCATTGGTCGAGAATCCCAATTTAGCTACCTGATTATTTTGCTCTAGCGTTGTGGTCATGGGGCTGGGTTGTCAGCCGGTGCCTCTCCTTGGGTTGGCTCTTGATTGGTTGCTGGTGTAGACTTCAAACTCATGAAGCTAATAGTTGTCTCTTTGGCGCCTCCATTAAGTGTTGTGATTGGCACTCCACTCAGTGCAATAATTTCCTCGGCTTGATCTGTTTCACTGGGTGGGCCATCATCTTCAGCGTCAGCTCGCGGGGGCTCTACCCCAGAAAAATGCGGTCCCGTGGTCCATAGGCCCAGCAGGCCGGGGGATCCAGGTTCCGGGTTTGATTCCAGCTCTTGGGCCTGGGGTTTCAGAGGAGGAGAATTGTCAATCCTGACAGTGTACCTCCCTTGTACCATCTGA
>QTSX02000521.1:0-12985 GCA_014839935.2 Entomophthora muscae
AATAATGAAAATTTTAGATATTAAGATATATAACTCTAAAAGATACAGTAGTTCTTAAACCTGTTGAGATAAACAAAAAATCCCAGTCTGAAAACAAAAACAAAAATCAAGAAATTTATACTGTAAATTCAGAACCTAAACGTAAAAATGCAGGATTGTCAAATCCTTGGTCCAAATTTTGAATCACTTTTGTGGGCAACTCAGCTGAGTGAAAAAAAAAATATTTAATAAAATCAGCCATTTAATTTGATGTTTTTTGATTTATTTAAATTGGAAATTTTTGAATCTCTTGAGCAGATAACTCAACTAACAAAAGACAAAACACAGCAAACAAATGCAGGATACATAAATCAGGATTGCAGGATTCTAGTGTACAATTTGAGATTTCCTGTATGACAAACAAATCATAGACATGATGTAAAAATTAACAAATCTGAAATTGCGGGATTGTCAAATCCAAGAACCAAATTTCAAATAAAAAATGAGGTGAATTCAAAATAAATATAATTTATAGGCATCTCAAAAAGGATGCTAAAGGATCTAGAGTGAATTTGTGCTAATTCTTTTAGGAATCATAGGCATTCTCAAAAATTACCCTATTACATTTTAGGACAGCTAAAATTTAGATGCTTGATTACAATAGATTTTTAAAATGCTAATAATAAAATAGAATTATATATTACAATCTATCTTATCACATTGTCTTTTCCTTGATGTGTTGATAGTTCATTTGCTATTAATAATGCACTTGCATTTAATTGGATAGTTTTACCCCCAGTTGCCTTGGCAATAGGAAATCAAGTTGCCTCTGCAACTACAGCTGGTCTCAGGGAGGCAACTTGATTTCCTATTGCCAAGGAAACTGGAGGTGAAACTATCCAATTAAACGCAAGAATATTATCAACAGAAAATGAACTATCATCACATCAAGGAAAAGACAATATGATAAGATAGATTGTAATATATAATTCTATTTTATTATTAGCATTTTTAAAAATCTATTGTAATCAAGCATCTAAATTTTAGCCGTCCTAAAATGTAATAGGGTGATTTTTGAGAATGCCTATGGTTTCTAAAAGAATTAGCACAAATTCACTCTAGATCCTTTAGCATCCTTTTTGAGATGCCTATAAATTATATTTATTTTGAATTCACCTTATTTTTTATTTGAAATTTGGTTCTTGGATTTGACAATCCCGCAATTTCAGATTTGTTAATTTTTACATCATGTCTATGATTTGTTTGTCATACAGGAAATCTCAAATTGCACACTAGAATCCTGCAATCCTTATTCATGTATCCTGTATTTGTTTGCTGTGTTTTGTCTTTTGTTAGTTGAGTTATCTGCTCAGGGATTCAAAATTTGCCAATTTAAATAAACCAAAAAAAGTCAAATTAAATGGTTGATTTTATTAAATATTTTAATTTTCACTCAGCTGAGTTGCCCACAAAAGTGATGTGAAATCTAGACCAAGGATTTGACAATCCTGCATTTTTACGTTTAGGTTCTGAATTTATAGTACATGGTCTCAGTTAGTGGCTTTTGCAGAAGACAGCATTTTGGATATAATTTCCCCAAATAACCCATCCCTTGTATATTTGCTTTTGATTAATAAAATTTCTTCTATTTTATTTTTTTGTTTCTATTTTTTTATAATAATAGAAATATATAGTTTGTTAGTATACTATAATGAAGTAGTTTTAATAGATCAAACACATTTAATAGTAAAATATGATTTATAATTTTTTTATTTAGTTGACGCCAAAAACAGGTTCATATAATAGTACGTAACCCATATGGCTCTATTTACCCAACTCAAACTGTCCTCTCCACTTATGTTTTAAATAAGTGGTTATTTAGAACTTTAATTAATTTTCCTTTTTAATATTATTTCATAAATAGATTTGCTCTGCTTAACCTGCGTCATAAGTAATAATTAGTACAATATACACAAAAATCATTGGTTTTTGTGCTGTGTGGTTATAGTGCCACATAATCAAAAAGGATCATGTGATGACTCATGTTGCAAATTTTTTGATTACTCCCTCTTGGGAATTAATGCCCCAAGCAGCTCACCAAATAGCTCACTAACCAACCATTAAGTCTGCAACACTACTATCAGTTGTCCATCTATTACAGGGATCACATAATCTGGATCCTAAAGGGAACACAACTTAAATAAGCCCTATGACTTAAGAGGAACATTACTCAGATAAGCCTCATGACTTCCATGATGTACATGGACAGTATATGGCTTTCCATGATACTATATAATACCCTATATTCATATCCAATAAAGTATCATTCTCTTTTTAAATTTCCCCTCCATCTTGTTTATCATAATTCCCAGAAGTATATACTCAAAACTCACAAGGTTCAATTTGTGACTTTAAAAATAACAGCCATTGCACTAATAGGGGTTCACATTTATTTAAATAAAATTAATATATTGTTGCAATCAAGTTTCTAGACTTGCCTGCTAACATATCTTACAATACACAGGGGGTGCTCAATGAGTTGCCCCTTGACGTATCTAACGTTATGGATTAATCTGATGGCAATATCAAATGGCGGGTACTTCATCCTAATTAGGAGTGTTGCCAATTCAACCTTCTGATTCCCGCACAAGTTATTCCTTGGCTTTAAACCTTACATGGAACTTCCCAAAATGCCACCCCCTTGTGGCCTTATGGCTTTCCCCATATAGTATATTAATCACAATATTCTACAATGAACAATACCTTATTCTTATTATTCTGTCCTTTCATATTGGACTGTTGTCTTCCCCAATTCATCATACTGGATCCCCATTGGTCCAGTTGCAACAGTGGTAGCAGAAGTAGGTTCACGACCTATTTTAAAACAAAATCCCCCCAAGAAAGGACAGAGTATGGGCCACATGGCTACTCCACAACAAGAGACATTACTTCCAATCCCAAGGGGGACATTCCCGAGGGTTATGTCATCTATCAAGATCAGCTAGTTCTCCCCAGTGTATACAATTGGTTCTACCTCGGGCAGCGTGACACTAGCGTCACCTTGCCACAGTTGGACTTATCTTAATGTATGCTCAACCTCCAACTAGAGTCCTTTGCTGGCAGTGTCAAAGGAGCTGACATTGTCAGTTGGCTCCAGTCCACCAAAACACGCATTTGTATCTGTCAGGTCCCAGAGTCCATGTGGGTTGCCACTGCATCTGGCCGCCTCACAGGGCCCACCGCTGTGTGGTTCACCAACTGGGCCAGCCAGGAGTTTGATGTCACCTGGGCAAAATTTTGAGACACCGCCAAATCCCAATATAGTGAAACTTTCTCCCCCATTGTTGTGAGGACTCCTCTTCTAGCAATCAAACAAACTGGCTCTGTTCCTGAGTACCTTGCTGCCTGGCAACAAGCCCTTGCTGCCGCCCCTGAAGCAGTGACCAATGGGAGTGCCATGTTGCTCACTCTTATTGTTAATGGGTTAAAACCCCATATTTGCAAGTGGGTTCCCGCTGGTTGCTGTGCCTCTATTGACAACTGCTATAAAGCCATTGTAGAGGCCAATAACCAGGCTTCAATGGGCTTTCACCGCACCAACAATGCTCTACCCCAACCACGTTCTGCACCTAACAATGGCCAAGGTCAAGTGGGCTGTTGCCAACCTTGTCAATAAGAAAGTGCAACTAAATGCCCCCGCGAGGGGGGAGCTCCAACTAGCGTTAATCAAGGACCAGGAAAAAGCCTGGGGGTTGTAGCAATGAGAGGCCTTACAACCCCAACCAACCTGTCCTCTCAGCCCTTGCTTGCAAAGAACTCCCGCAACTACAATCTTCACGAGGTTGAAACTCTGGACGTCTTTCAGGTCCATAGCAATGACCCCGTGTTGCAAGCCGCTCATTCTTCAAATAAAGTAACACACTTGTCCTATCCCTTCTGTTTCCGTGGGAACACCCACAAGTTACTGGTAGATACTGGGGCTGATCACACCATGGTAGATCAGGCGTTTGCTGACTCCCAGAAATTAGACCAAGTACCCAGCAGATTCAAAGCAGTACATGTAGCTGACTCCCGCAGAGTTGCCATCACCCACGAGACGGTACCCTTCTCTGTAAGAATGGGGAACATCCAGGTTAAGCTCTCTGGGTCAATCATGGCAGGCCTCAGCCATGACGTAATTGCTGGCCTTGACTGGCTCCGGCATAACCATTCCTACATCAACTGGGATACCTCTGTCATCACCCTTAATAGGAATGGGGTGGGGTTCAGATCTACCCCGTGGAAATGAACAAGCTACTACATAACACTGTGTTTGTCAGAATAACAGAGACAGGCTCATACAATTTCAAGGGGGGAAACTAGACTTTAACCAATGCTCAGTCAAAGTTACCTGTGCAGAATCATCTGCAGTCCCTCCCTTGTCATCATCATCACCACCAGCGCTAGCTGCACTCCTTGAGGAGTACAAGGGTGTATTCAGTGAAACACTCAAACAACTACCTCCGCCCTGGGAGATCCAGCACACTGTAAAACTTCAAGGATTGTTACCTAAAGCACAACCATTATACCGTCTCACACCAAAGGAAGATGAAACCCTCCGCCAGCACCTTGTGGACGCGCTTGATAAGGGCTTTATTTGCCCCTCACTGTCTCCATACGGGGCAGCTGTCTTCTTTGTAGCCAAGAAGGATGGGTCTCTTTGCCTGGTCACGGATTACTGCGCCTTAAACGAGGTGACAGTTAAAAATAAATACCCCCTGCCGCTGATTGACAACCTGTTTGATACACTCACAGGCGCAAAGGTCTTTAGCAAGATTGATCTCACTGCGGGGTACAACCAGGTCCGCATTGCACCAGGGGATGAGGCAAAAACTGCCTTCTGCACACACTATGGGTTGTTTGAGTGCCATGTCATGAACTTTGGAATGACCAACACTCCCTCCACCTTTTCCATGTTGATGAACAAAGCCTTCAAGGAATTGATTGGAAAGTGCATGATTGTGTACCTTGACAACATTATTGTCTTCAGTCAAGATCAAACCACACCCTCCAACACCTCCGCGCTGTCCTCAACACCCTTTGGAAAAATCAGCTAAAAGCTAAACCCTCCAAATGTGAGTTTCTCAAGTTGGAGTTACTATTCCTTGGGCACACCATCTCTGCCCAAGGGATAAAGCCCAACCCTTCCAAAATCAAGGCAATCACTAGCATGCTGCCCCCCACTGACATGGGCCAGGTGCAGACATTCCTAGGCATGGTTGCCTATGTACACAAGTTCATCCCCAATTGGGGGAACTAATTGCACCTCTCACTGAGCTCCTCAATACCAAGCACTCTTCCATTGGACCCCTGCCAGAGATCAAGCCTTTGAGACGTTGAAGCAAAGGCTCACAACAGCACCAGTACTGCAGTTTCCTAACCAAAACCAACAGTACAAACTTGAGACTGACGCCTCTGACAGGGCTATAGGGGGAGTGCTAAGGGTAGAAACTGACAATGGCGTCTTACTCCCTGTAGAATATGAGTCTAGGAATCTCACTGACTCAGAAAAACGTTATCTCATTCATGATAAAGAGCTGGCAGCCATTGTACACTGTGGTGAGAAGTGGCGCTGTTACTTGGAAGGCGCGACCTTCCCACCCCGCGTTCTGACGGACCACAAGTCACTCCAGTATTTCAACACACAGTCTCATTTGACATGCCGCCAGGCAGGATGGGTTGAGCGTCTATCCCCCTATCAGTTACACATCAAATATAAGCCTGGGAAGGAACTTGTCACACCTGACGCTCTTTCACAACTCTACGTAGCGTCCATCACTGGGGACAACGGTTTGGACCCAGATTGGCCCATGCTCTACCTGCACCCTGCAGCAACCCGCTACAAGGGCCTTAACTTGGTCACCATCTCCAAGCTGAAGGACTACAAAAGTCAGTTCACCATTGATGCTAATAATGTCTGCCGCCGGGCAGAGACAGGTGAGAAGACACCTTACATTCCCACCACACAACAAGAGGACACCATCTTGCACTATCACCAAACCCTGGGTCATATCAGAGGGCGTAACCTCTTCAAGATCATGAAACATAAGGTTTGGTGGCCGCGCATGCGTCAAGACATCTTGGACCTCCTTGAGACGTGTGTGTTGTGTTAAAAGAATACGTCCAAACTTGCACCTCCCAAGTCTGTCATACCCATCAAGGCTATGGAACCCTTCAAGCAGTGGGCTCTCAACATTGTGGGACCGCTCCCTGAAGACAGACTGGGTAAGAAGTATATTATCACCGCTATTGACTACTTCACTTGTTGGTCAGTGGCCTGGGCAACAACCAACCACACTGCCACTATTGTTACCCGCTTTATTAGCAAAGAGATTGTGGCTCTCTTTGGGCGACCCAAGCGTCTCATCACAGATGATGTACCCAA
Organism: Entomophthora muscae; assembly: GCA_014839935.2. NCBI lineage: Eukaryota > Fungi > Entomophthoromycota > Entomophthoromycetes > Entomophthorales > Entomophthoraceae > Entomophthora > Entomophthora muscae. The sequence continues at coordinate 6,404 of QTSX02000521.1, forward strand.
ACTTGTTGGACACATTGTGAAGGCATACTGCATCAAGAACGCGCTCCAGCATATAGTCACAACCCCCTACTATCCGCAAGCCAATGGACGTGTGGAACAGTTAAATGGCTCCCTGGTTAAACTGATTGCCAAGCTCTCACAAGAGCACCCTAACACTGCGTGGACTGAACATCTTCCCACCGCCCTACTGATTCTGCGAGCAAGAATCAACAGGGGCACTGGGTTCAGCCCTAGCACCCTGGCCTTTGGAACACCTGACAGTCTGACAGGGGTTGAACAGGGGAAACTACCGTCCAAGGTTCCCAACAAGCCCCCTAGTGACAACTCCCTCCCTAGACCAATGGCGTGATAAAGCCCGGGAGATCAAACACAAGCGGATTGCAGGAGGGACAAAACACCTCAAAGCTAGATACGCCATAGGTGACCCTGTCTACACCCTCAATCCCAATTCTGCCAAATTAGAACCCAACCACCTAGGGCCCTTCAAGGTAGCTGCAGTCTATGACAACCACACCTACCAACTTGAGGATGCCCAAGGGAACACCAAGAAGCTTCACCATGATTGCTTGCGCCCCTGCCGCGCCATCCCCACACAAAGGTTGTTTGTGTGGACCTTCCCAGACCTTCTGCAGACTCCAGTCCTGGTGTCTGACAACAAGCAGGGGGCAAGGGGGTGTTGCAACCAGGTATCTAGACTTGCCTGCTAACGTATCTTACAATACACAGGGGGCTCTTGATGAGTTGCCCCTTGACGTATCTAACCTTATGGATTAATCTGATGGCAATATCAAATGGCGGGTACTTCATCCTAATTAGGAGCGCCGCTAATTTGACTTGCTGATCTCCGCACAAGTTATTCCTTGGCTTCTAACCTTAAATGAAACTTTCCACTATGCCACCCCCTTGTGGCTTTCCCCATATAGTATATTAACCACAATATTCTACAATAAATGATACCTTATTCTTATTATTCTGTCCTTTCCTATTGGACTGTTGTCTTCCCCAATTCATCATACTGGATCCCCATTGGTCCAGTTGCAACAATATTTCTATCTTTTCTAATTTATTTATTTGTAGCTCTATGGCTAATACAATATTTGGTGCATTATAATAATTTATGTGTCTATATATCCAATATAAATAACATTATTTAACTAATTTACAAATTCTTATATGTCTATATAACAATTCAACGTCAAGTCATTATATGTAAATAATATTTTTCAAGTACTAATAAAAACAAAATAAATAGAAATAAAACAAATAAAACCTGGAGTGCCCATTTATCTGATTGGCTCAGAGGCAAGGGCTTTGAGGAGGGAAAATTCAGAGTGCTCATAAAAAGCAATCACATATCAAGTGGCATTGCAAATTGGCTGCCTCTAGAATTTTGAAGAAATCTTCAGTGTCCTGTGGGAGCCCATTTTTAATCTTATTATTGATCCAACCAAACACCTTGATTGGATTCAGAAGTGGAGAATATGACAGGAGAAAGAGGAGTTTGATTGGACAATCCACAAGCCAGTGGCTGGAGGTGTGACTGTTTTTGTCAATGGGGTACTCAGATACAACCAGATCCACTTTGTGGAGCCAGACATTATCAAGCACAACAATGTTGGGTTTACTGCGGTAATTAATCCAAAGGTACTCCTTGACAGGTTGAAGAAAATCAAGAAATGTCCCACTATTATGAGAGCCCTTGATCATTTGATATTGGTCCAACCCGCAAGGACCAAGAAGCGCTATCATTGAATAGGTCTGGGAACAGACAGCTGCACAATGTGCTACACCATCCTTGGACCCCTTCTTGTCCCACCTGTGCCTGGACCTGAGTGATTAGAAAAAAAACAATTCATCTATATAGAAGAACTGTATGTTGCCAGTCTGCTTTAGAGCTAGATAGGTCTTGGCATAAATGTGTTTATCTTTGATGGTCTTCTTGCTCTTCCTATTGTACGGAGAAATCCCCAGTTTTTTCCAGGAGAAGCCCAAATCAACCATTGTTTTTTAGACAAGAGTTTTAGAAACAGAAAGCCTGAACTCTGTGGCCAGCATTGATTGGATAACAAGTGAGTCCAGGTGGGGATTCTTGGATACCCACTTCTTGATTGCATTGATGTGCACAGGTTGAAGTAGTTTTGGCTACTGCTTAGCCTTGACAGATTCAGCAATTTTCCCAGTGTTGCTGTATTTTTTGTTGATGTTGCCAATATATCTGACTGTGACACCAAATTGGGACGCTGTGGTACTTTTCTACAGGGCCTCTAAGGTCAACTCAGGGGAGTCCTTACCAGAAGGACTTAGCGGGCGGTGAGAGGGGAGGTGCTAATAAATAGCACTTATGAGAGGAGGCAGACAGGGGGTCTGTCTTGTATACCTGATAGGAGGATGGAGGATGGATGATGGAGGGTGTGTTCTGGAAAGGAACACAGATAAGCAATGGCACTTACTGCAGTGCAACACTATCTTAGCAATACAGTAATCTATATCTGTGAAGATATTGGGTAGAGCATCTATAGTACATACCACAGTACAGATAACTCATAGAAATAATGGTATTCTATAACATAAGGTATGGGGGAACAGACAGGACTGTCTGGACCTTGTTCTTTCTATCAGAAGAATGGGAGGAGGCAGGTATACACCAGGGTTTCCTAAGTCCACAATAGGAGAAGGAAGGGATAGCACTTGTAGTCAGGCCTGAGACACTAGCCTGGTAGGGGTGCTAGTATAGCAGGGGGACCTTCATTTCACCTTTGGTCTCTGCAACAGGAATAGCAGGGACTTCCAGAGGAAGGACCTGGTTAAAGGACACTATCTAAAAAGTAGAAATGTCCAGCCAAGTGCAAAGTGCAATATATCAAGAGGTAAAAGTAGGTCAAATTGGGGTCTTGTTTATTGTAAATGATGAGGACTTATATATGTATCATTATGTACTTAGATGAAAGTAGGGAATCAGCTTAAGGGAAATGTATTAATAATGTATGATCAAGAGTATCAGACACACATAGTATTTGTAGCATAAAAGAATCCAGAGGTTTCAAGAGGTTCAACTATTAGATGAGTGGGTTCCATTATCAGAATAGAGGATCTGATACCTGTGAACATTGGGTAGTGCACCTTGGATAGTGCACATAAGATGATGTACTGTGGACGGTGCACCTTAGGTAGTGCACATAGGAGTTTTCACCTTATAGTACTATTTTCTGGCATCACAGACACAATATCCCAAACTGCCATTCTCCTGTTCATGCAGTTGAGGAGAGCTTTATGCTCACTATCTTTTAACTGACGCCAGCTCTTGGCAAGTACCACAGAATCCTGGCTAGCAGGCTTGACACAGGGGATGGAGACCTTTGTGTAGAAGGTGGGATCATTCTTGGTTGTGCTGGCGCCGTCAATGGTGGCATAAAACACAGGCACAGATGGCTCCTCAATTGTGGCCAACAGCTCATAGGTGATGTCAAAGACACGGTGGCAGGAAGTGGCAACTCTTGGATTAAGAGTGCAGGGCCGGGTGGCAACTGGGTAAACAGTGGAGGTGTAAGTAACCTCAGTGTTTCCGGTGACCTTTGTATGGGAGACTTTGGTGGCAGGCCTTGAGAGTGGCTTCTGTCCGGGATTCAAGATGGTAGTTCTGGCTTGGGATGTGGAAGGTGGTTGACTGGCACTGACACCTTGGGAGGCCTGTGTGTCAGCATTACTCTCCTTGAGTTGTGTTCTGGGTCTACTATTAGACCCTCTGGGATGCCCTCATAGACAGGCTGGTGCAGGAGCTGGTTGAGAATGGGATTGTTTGTCTATAAAAATAAAATGAAAATATATTTTAGATTAAATATGTACCGTAGATTCAGAACCTAAAGGTAAAAATGTGGGATTGTCAAATTGTTTTTGCGTGAACTCACCAGCTTACTGGAATACTTTTCATCCTTTTATATAAAAAGTAAGTTTTCTGGGATGAAAATTACTCCATTAAGCTGGTGAGTTCATGTAAAAACAATTTGACAATCCTGCATTTTTAGCTTTAGGTTCTGAATTTACAGTATTTATTTAGATTTTTGGTTTAGTTATGGGTAGTTATTTTCTTTTTATTTAGCCTTGAATAGTAACAGAATTTCTATATCTGTGCTTTGAATTGTATAAAACTGTATTCTTTATGAGATTTTTCAATAGCCATAGTTTTCCCAGGTGTGGCTTGGCCAAAGCGCCGCCACCTAGAGAAACCTGGCCCAAAGCCCTGCCTGCTTGTGGCAATTGTAGATTTAAATCTAACAATCAATTGCAAGTGGGTGGTGGTACAGAAAATTAGGTCCAAGTGGGGAGCAGATGTCCCACGCCTGATTTCTCCTTCTTTGATCTGCTGGTCAAAAGATCCTGACCTCCTTTGAGGTCAGGTAACAGCTTAAAAAACCACCATTGGTGGTATCTGTAAGCTATCTAAATATTATATTCAAGGAGGCCACCTCATCAAGATGCACCCAAAGGCTTTAAATAACAATTGTCCCCACAAAATACCTTAGTAGTTTGATATTTTATCCTAAATAAATATCTTGCCTCAATGATTCACTTATTTCAATATTTCACAATCAGATTTTTAATAATCAGATTGCTAGATTCTGCCTTGTCACCTCTACAATTTCCTGGGAATCTTCCTCCTCCTGCTAAAACAATTCATGAAACCCGCAAAAATGGATTTGAGCCTATCTATGCTGCAGATTCCTTGACATTGAGCCAAATGAAGGACTTCTTGATATACCTGTGCATAATCTTCTGCTGCACCTTTCCTCATTCACTCTTCAAGGGTTATCATTTCCAAGTAAATACACATTGTCTCCTCCTAATTGGTAATGTTATCCTCATTTGGGTGTACATTCCTCATTTGATCATTTATGACAAGCTCTCACTCTACTTCCTCCTGAAATTATCAAACTACTCTAATTTTTATATATTGTACAGCCTGCACATCTTTGTTGTTAGATCATTCTCCTGCATCATGTATATCTCAGTGGTGCCTTCCACAATGCTTTTTACTTCATTTTGAAGTATTTTTGCAGTGGGTTTCTTTCCCCTGTTATACCCATCCTTTGCAAAGATAGAGATCACGCAACCTTGTTGTACTCTACTCTCACGCCTTAAATTCTGGAAGCCTGCTTCTAGCTTTCCATCCCCCTTTTTAACTGCTGCAAGAGAAATTTTAACACTAACTGAGGAATGGACTCAGTATGGTTTCCCTCAGAAGCTTCTCAGCTTCTTACTAAAACAAGCAGAACCTGAATCCTGTGAGTGGTTTTTGTCTATTCTTGAACAAGCACCCAACTCCTTTGATGATGTGTCTACCATAATTCCTTTGATGATGTGCCAAGCTCCAGAAAATTTCTCCTTGCTTGACTAAAAACCCTGCTCTCAAGTTCCCAAGGCCCTCAATCTATACCCTTACACCTCAAGCAGTTCCAAGCCAATGCCAAGAAGTCATCACTACTAAAAGGCTAAGCTTGTGGCCCTCTATCTCAGCCTTGACCACACTGGTCAAAGCTTGTCACCTTGGTCACACCCTTCTGCTTCTGTCTCCAATATGATACAGCGCCTCTTGAAAGCAGTCAGGGGTAAAATAGTGATGTCCCAACAGCCTACACAGCCTCTGGTGTTGGAGGCTCCTCTCATGCTGAATTGTTTGCAATATCAACAGGAGCCAGCCACTTCACAAGGGCCCATATCCTCTGAGGTTTCTCAATCTCTTGTGACTCCAGAATCTCCTCTAGCTATAGTTCCTGTCAGCAGCTTGTATCATCAGAGCATTTCTACCTTGACTGCACTCTCCTTCTACAATATTGATAACTCCAGTGCTATCCTGGAAAGCTTAAACTCTACTGAATCCCAAGCGCCCAATTCAGGCAACACTACCAATGCCTGTAAACTTATACACTTCAACCAGAACTTTCCATTGCTATCTGCCAAGGCTCAAGCTATTGTGGATCTCCATGTTGCCCCTATGCATAAGGCCATGGCTACTTATTGCCTCAAGCCTATTGTCATTGAACCTGTGATCAACCAACCTTTTTTAGCCTTTAATGAGGACCTGTTGTCCATTAAAGCAGCCCCTCAACTCCAGGTACAAATCAATTCCAATTGCCCCCCTCTATCAAATAAAACAAAGAAAGGTTTTTTGTTTCAGTGTTCCTTTGCTTCCACATCACATATAACAAAAGCTGTAGCTTTATTAGTGTCAAAACAGCAGGCTCAACCTGCCAGAAAGGTTCTGAGCAAGCAGGGTTGTGATCTGCAATCCAATTACCCAGCCACTTGAAGCCGGACTAGGAAGTCAACTCAAATTGCCAAATCTAACAACATGAACAAATGATGATCCCTTATGGTGAATACCTTGTTTTGGCGCTTGACTCATTACCAGGATCAAGCCACCCCCTTCATCATCCAGCTGTGTGATCAACACAATCATGTTCCAGTTACCCTTGATTCACAATGACTATATAATCACTATCTCCCAATAAAGATTATTATCTAGCTTCTAAATATTTTTCCCCTTGTAACTATGCTAAAACAGCACACTTACAACATACAATACTG
>QTSX02000522.1:0-12910 GCA_014839935.2 Entomophthora muscae
GTAGAGGGTTGCTACTTCAGCGTTGTTAACTCTGGCTGTGCTTTCTTTCTTGGGACGGGAGTGGTTTGCGCTTTGGCTGTGATTGCCATTGCCATTGTTGCAGTTGCAGTTGGAGTTGTCGTTGTTATGGTTGGTATTTTGGTGTTTATTGCCATTGGATTTTTCACTACCATTGCCGTTTGAGGAGCGGTTGCTGTTGCGTGCAGCATATTCCATATTTCCACGTTTTTCAGCTTGTTTGGCTTCTGCAATGAGTGCAGGCATTGGTGTTGGCCTCTGGGCAGATGAGGGCAGCAACAGAGGGTTTCATTATGTTGATGAATGATGCTCTGGTGTGTACGTTATCAGCTTGTGCTAGGTTTTGGATTTTGCGATGTATTTCCTCAAATTTGTTGGCGTAGGCTGTGATAGTGGTCTTCTGAGAAAGATCACTGAGCTGTATTGCAATATCTTGAAGAGATTCAGTGACACAGAAATTGTGGGTGATGTTGGCTTTGAACTCTTCCCAGTTGTCAAGCTGGTTGTCTGTTTTTGAGCTAACCCAGGTGGCAAACCAGTTAGCTGCAGCCTTGTATAGGTGCTTGCTGGCTTCCTGGACCCATTTCTCATGAGGGATGTGGCTGGCGCGGAGTTTAGTGGCTGTGTGGTCTAGCCAGTTGATGACAGTTTCTTTGTTTTTACCAAAGAACTTTTCAATACCAATGTATTTGGTGTTGGCAACTTTGCCTGTGATAGGTGGTTGTGCATTTGTTTGTGGTTGAAGAGAGCAACTGTATTGAATTATCTTGGTGCATGCTTTGGGCATGACCAGACCTTTGAATACGGTGCATCCACTAGTAATATCTTTGTCAATGTTGTGGGCGTGAAAGTATGTTTTCCAGGTCTCCTGAGATGTGGCCTGGTTGAGTATGTGGGCAAAGGTGGGCAGGTTCTGGTCAGTCATTTTCTCTTTCATTGGTGTGGTCAAAAACCACAGTGCTACCAGTGATAAGGAGCGCCTTTTGGGGAAACTTCAAATATAAAAGTAGGGAGAGAAGAAGTATATTTTATTGGATGATACTTTAGACTTATATAGATTTAGCTGTGGCAGGGATATTAGTTAGACCAAACCCAGGGGCTGGTCATGTGCTGGATGGGTTCAAGTCGCTGGATACCTGGACAGTCATGTGATATTAGTTTGTTGCCATTTCCGGTATGTCAACTGGTATATTGGGAAGACACCAAATTGGGCAATGACTGGATGTTAGGTGTGATGGCAATAGCCGGAATAATTGTACATCCAGACCCTCAACACTTTGATGCTGCCATTGGAGACAATGTGGCCAAAAAGCAGGGGATTCTTTTTCATGAACTGATTATGTGGGGTTTGTGTGTAGCCTGAAGCTTTGTAAAAGCAGTTGCAACAAGCAAGATTGAAACATCTGCAAGGGAAATGAAATCAACTGGGAACAAAACCAGCTCCACCCAGAACAAAATAGAAGGGAACCCAGATCTATAGTGTAACTTAATATGATTTTTTGTTATTTTGTTTTGTTCTAAGCTGAGTTGATTTTGTTCTCAGCTAAATTGGTTTTGCTTTAGGTTGATTTGATTTATCTCATCAGCTCTTAAAACTAATGTGTTTGGATTTATGGACTTAATAGCCTTTAATACACAGGTTTTCAAAGCTATGCTGTCAAGTAAGGAGCCCATTGATAAGAGAAAATAACTCATCTGCAAACAAAATAAACTTGTATGCAAACAAATTTAAAAACAAGAAAATTTATGATGACAAAAATATATTCAGGTTCACTTCTATTTTTACTGATGTGTTGATTTTGTTTGCAGATAAGTTAAATTTGCTTGGTGCCATAGCTTTGAAAACTACTGTAACGTCAATTTTTAGTCATGGGTTTCTATCAGATGTACTGAAATATGGGGCAGGAAGATGTCCTGTCAATTATTTTTCTGTTGACTGAATTTCAGTTAAATCTGATCCAGCAATAACTTTCTTTGTATATATCTTTTTTAACCTTAGAACAAATCAAAAGCTTAAATATAACCTATTTTGTACTAAAAACTATGCTTCATTCATGTAACCATTTTATTTCTATTTTTTGTATTTAAGAGGCTTAATTTTAAATATTTACCTTTTTAAAGGCTAATTACATTAAATTTCACTGCTAGAAAATAAAATAATGATATTAAGAGTTTCAAAGAATAAATTTCTTAGGGAATATTTTCTTTATTTTATATTTCTGATATATTGTAAAGTTAAAAAATTTAATTATGAAGAAAGTTATAGTTGGTTCAAATTTGACTGAAATTCAGTCAGCAGAAAAATAATTGACGGATATCTTTCTGCCTTGAGAACTATAGGTTTAAAAATATATGTAATTTTGCGGGAATTATGTTGTAGAGTTATGAAATTACTGTAAAGTGAGATTAGGTAAAAGTGGCTTTAAATGTTTAGAACTTGAGAATCTTTTTGGAAAATCATATCCCTAGACTTATTATGGGGCGATATTGTCAATATTTATTGGGGTTGCTTGTCACAATGACTTTTAAACGAAATCGCTATAAAAAACTTTTTTGTTGGTGTTTGTTTGGGACAAGCTTTTTAAAAATTTTAATACTTATTAAATAAATCATCTTTCATAGGCTTACATTTGATTCTATTTATATCCATCTATTTCACTGGGAGACTTGGTCTTTTTTGGTTTTTATCCTTGACTGGTTCCAGAGCTTACGTTTAATTCTGTCCAGCCCTTGAGACTATGAGATCCAAGGCTGCAATAATTCTTTCCAGCAATTTTGACCTATTAACACAGAAAGTACGGGAATGAAATCAGTTTGAACTTAATTTTAAATGGAATCCAACCCTCAGCTTTTCAAATACCTAATTATTGTTAAACTCTGGTCATTTGGATTAAGATTTAATTTTCTGCTTTATAATTGGTACTTAATCTAAAAGCAGGTAGCATAGTAAAATATTAGCATAAGTTAATTGGAACAGGGATCAGCGCTTGGGTATCAATTCGAAGCATTCTTGAGAAGCGCAAAAATTACTTAAACAATTGCCAATATGCCTCATCTTGAAGTAATATTTGGTCATCGAGAACCTGTTCTCAAGTACAACATTTAATAGCCTTCATTTGACACTTGTGTTATGTTTGGTTTAATCCTGATTGTATGTTTAGTTGCCACACAAGGTAAACCCCTACTTAATTTTCAAGGTCACCGCTTCAAGCGAGATACCGAAATCCTGTCTAGAGGCTGCTACGATGTAAAATTCAACAAGGTCTTTCGGGCTCTTGCCGACAACCTACTTGGGCTTCTGGAGAGCTTAGATATAGCAGGGATATGGACAGGGCAGAAAAATTTCACCCAGACCCACCTTGAGAGCCATGTGAATTCCAAGCCTTACCTTGCAAGATTTACAAATGACATCAGAGGCAGGATCGAGTCGAGCTCGCTGGCTTTTGGATTCCGTGCTAGCGAAGAACGTGCAGTGCTTGGGAACTTTTCTTGATTCTTCTGCGAAAGGTGTACCATCAGAACATATCATTCAAATGGAAAATGACATACCTTTGTTAAACGTACTTGGCTTAGAAACCGCTTGAACGAGGATCACATCCAAGGCAGTAGATCTCCCCGTTTTGAACGGAAAGCCAACCACTTTATCTTGACAGTATTGGGACCTACATCCATTAGCCTAAACTTCATTCCTATTGTCTGGGGATTTTGGCAAAAAAAGATAGTTGCCCAAGGCTTGATTTTCCCACGCCACTACAAGGTCTGCAGCGGTGAAGTGATTTCTTCAACCATCGAAGGGATCCCTGACGGATGGCTTTCTCCAGTTCTAACTCCCATAGTTCGCGACATACTTTGATTTCAACCCACAACTTCTGAACCTTTTTACAAAAATAGCCTCCAAAAGCCTTAGGGTGCCCTTATTTCCCCAAGTATCTTTATTCCGAATACAATCTTCAGAATTCAAACCATCAATCTGCTGCTCTACGCACCCATACTCCTATAATTTCACTCTTAACACTTTGTTGGCAAAAATCCAACAGTTAGGTCATTATTTGTTAGATTAATCTGTTTCCTATTAACTGTGCTACTTAACACTTTAAAATTTTGTTTTAATTTTCTTATCAATAAATTTAAATAATTATAACAATTTTATCAAAATAAATCTTATTTAATCCTTATAATATAAAAACCTATATTAAATTAATCATTTTCTACTTACAGCTAAATTAAACTGTATTAAAAGCTAGTAACAATCTTATTTCATATACCATTATTTCTTGAAAGCTGATTAGTAAAAAATGATATCATTCTAAAAAGAGAAACATAAAAATACAATAAAACTGATACGATGCTTTTTGTTGGAAATTAAATTGTTGCCTAAAATCTTAGCTTTTTTAAAAATATTTAATTTAAAATATAATAATTTTTGAATCCCTCTTTTTAAAAAGAGGGCAGACAGCTTTTTTGCATATTTAATAAATAAATATTAAATAATTTTGGATTTGTTTTATAAAAAATCTAGTAAAAAGTTAAAAAAACTAAAATTAAAACTAAACTTTTATTGAAATTTCAGTGATCTCATTTAGCTTAAGTAATTTATTCTTAAGTTAGATTTTATAGAAAATATATAATAAGAACTTATAAGAGAGTAAGAGTTTTTCTTTTCAAATTCTTAAGTATTTAATATTAATAAAATGGCTTTATACAACTATTTAATAAAATTATATTTTTATACTGTATGCTAGAGATAATATGTATAAAAAATTCAAGCATAAAAAAGAATGTATCAAAATCTTGCTTTATTTAATTAAATTTTATAAAGGTTGAAATTTATTTAAACTAAATAAAAAATGATCTTAATCATTGTATCTATAAAAATAAGATACAACTTTAATTATACAAGCAAATATTTATATGTGATTAAAAATAACATTTTTGTTTTGATAGATTTAAGATATATAAAGTTCATTTTTTAAGAACTGTTAAAAGTTATAATAAACTTAAGTTTATTTAAACAAAAGGTTTTTGAGTTGGTTACTAGAAGTAAGCTAAATAATAATTTATACTTTAAATTTAGTTTACTGATTAAAATATCATACTTTAAGAGTTAATTAGCATATTTTATTTCAAATAATAATTTTATAAGCTTACATTCAAAGCTGCTTCAAGATACTAAATTGGTATTGAAATATACAGTTGCAGCACAATTCTGAAAGCTGAGATTAAGGGCTTTCTAATGATACTAGTTTGAGCAAGATTGAAGTACTATTTGCTGAGATATCAACAGTTAACCAGAATATAAAAAGGGGTAAATAAACAATGATATCAGACTCCAGGGGTGATATTGATAAATTAAGGAGATCAGTTGGGGGTCAGTTGGGGATTTATGCCTGTAGCGCAAAAGCTCAGCTAACATGGTATTTAAACAGCTCAACTTTACAGAAATTTACTTTACAATCCACACCTTTACTCCTCTCTGATAACTGCACATCATTTCCAAGCAAGAACTGCCTGAACCAAGCCAAGGAACCCAACCACTATCATTATGGAACCTATCAAGTTTGCACCTCAGATGACACCCTTTTTCTCACTGGGGGCTTCTACTAAGAGAGAAAGAATCTCTATGCTTAAACAAGCATTCCTTTTTACTGCTGGCAGTGATCTTAACAGCTTTGTTGAGCATTTCTTATTAAAAACAGAGTTTGGAAAAAGTACCTTCTTACCTGTCATACAAAATTCTAAGACAGATGATTTCCTTAACAACCTAAAGGAATTGATGTCAGAGTCCCCTGCCAAGCACCTTCCCTAAGAGCATTGGTTACATCAAGCTACAGTCTGAAAGAGCTTTGGGATCGTGGATTTAAAATGACAAAAAATGAGTATTCATATTCTAAAAAATAAAAAATGCTAAAAAAGCATCATTAAATTCAAAAAATAAAAAAGGAAAAAATGATTCAGTAAAGAAAGAAAACATAAAAAATATTTTAAAACACATTAAAAAATTCATTTCCAACCAGCCAATTCACTAAAAAAATCCCCTGGATTGATTTATGAAGAATTACAAAAAGAATTGAGTGAATACTCAACTAAAATAAAATACTCATTATTGAAAACAAAAAAGAAATTTATGAAGATATGAAAATAAAAAACAATACTTCTATTTCATTTTCCACTTTTTATAAGCTTTTTCCTAATAATATAATTAAAAGCAAACTGATATGTGTAACATTTGCAGCTTAAAAAAATCATTAGAAATGAAGAAAAAGGATTTGAGTATAAAGAAGTTGCCATTGCCTAAATCTATTAAAGAAAATTTGGAATCTATTGACCTACATGAAAAGTTTTATAAGCATCAAAATAAAGAATATATTAGTGATATAAATAATTTTGATAATAATTCATGTGTTATAGTAATAGACTATAAAGAAAACTTTAAAATAGGTGGGGGTCCTATAGAGACAAATAATTGTTTTTATGAGAAAATACATATTTCTTTATTAGGATTTGCAATTGCTTTTAAAGAAAATGAGAAAATTAAATATGAGTATCATGACTTTTTATCTGAAATTTTATCTCATGACTCTTTGTTTTCAGGTCAGTGTTTGATAAGTCTGCTTAAAAATAATAAATTTAAAAATATTAAAAATATTAAAGTTTGGACTGATAATGGTAATCATTTCAGATCTTATGAATTCTTATATTATCTTTTTAAAGAGGTACCTAAAATTATAAAAGGAACAATTAAGTTTAATAGATTTGTTGAGTGTCATGGCAAAAGTATTGTTGATGGTCATTTTGGTGTATTATCTAAAATATTTAAATAAAAGGAAAATGAGATGTATATAAAAATATAAATGATCTCAAAATGGTTTTTGAAAGAGAGAAAGAAAGAAAGGGTTTATATGAGTCACTTGTAAATAATTCAGATGTTTCCCAAAAAACCTTTTTTTACATCTATGATAGAAAATCTAGGCCTAAAAAAAGCTGGCTTGAAGTCAAAGCATTTTATGTTAATCTTTCATATTTAATGAAAGATGGTGAGCTGTATGTTTCACCTTTGACATTTGAGGATGTTAAGGAGTACTCCAAAATAAATTATTGTGCAAAGTTTTGCACAGATGACAGAGAAACAAAGAGAGCTAATACTACTAAAGAATTAGTAGGACATGTTCATGAAGTTGGACGCATAACAAAAACTTATATTTCACATAGGGTAAATAGTCTTTTAAATACAACAACTTTTTTTCTAAAAATAACTAGGGAAATTAATTATATGAGCCAAAGATAGGGTAATAGCAATTATGGCTTTGGGGCTGCTATTACTCTCCCATGCAACTCATATATTTGATTCTTGGCTTATTAAAATAGAAAAAAGGGTTTTTAGCAAAAATACAGTTATTAGAAATAAGGTTTATTTTTATTATTTGTATATTTTACACTCTTAAACTTTTCATCAGTAAACTAAGCATTATATTAATGTTCCAAAACATAAGTTTACGGCTTAAATGATACCAAAGAAGTTAAAAGTCTTTAAAATGCTTAAGCTGGCGCCTTGGCTTAATCTAACAAATAATGACCCAGTTCAAGTATATTATCCTTGCTTATAAAGACTTTACTTATCATGGAACATTAAAGAGCATTTGACTTCAGATACATTTAGTCACAACAACCTAATCATGTCAACGCTCTGAGAACAAGCCATGGAAAAGCTTTCATCCAAAGACCCTCTCATGACCTGCTTTAAAGCCAAAAAGATCAGAAGCCATGATACCAACCAAGCAAAATTTATCACTAAATTATACACAAAAGTCAATTTACCAACCAATTCATAAACCATCAAAGTCCAATCAAATGAAAGGAATATTTCTGTTGTAGCTATGCTGTTTAGGCAGAGTTATAGAAAATGAGAATATTAGACTTTATAATGCAAAAGTTTTCAACAAACAAATGATCTAGTTTCCGATGCAGCTTCAGGGAAGATGTAACTTCTCTTAGCTGAGAGACTATTTATAGAAGCAGGTTATGCTGCTTATTCAAGAAAGATTACCCATGGGGTCTCAGTTTTTGGACTAACTATATCTGTCTTGATTTTGGGTCTTTGTCAGATTGAATCAAGTCACATCTGTTTTTAGCTAATTTGATGACTATCCAAGGGAAACCCCTGCTGACTTGACACTCTCCTGCTGAGGTTAGCCTTATATTCATTAAGCACATCTGCAGGAAGGCTGAAATGGGCTTAGATATCATACTTTATCAGTCTATACTGTGAGGCTAAAAGGATATTATCTCATTGTTTTTATCTGGTTCAGTATAGTCAGATACAAGAACATTACATTACCTTATCTTGAGCCTCTTGCCTAGGTGCATCAGGAAAACTTTGTCTCTTACCTCTAAAATAATCTGAATTGACCTTTTAGGTTAAACTTTACATTTTTTATGGCTTGCCAGAAATATTTCATCCCTAGCATCATACCAATGAATAGCAGTATGGTGTTTTATCCAATTCTTTTACCCCTCAGGCCTTCTTCCCCTGCATCACCTCTTGTAGGTGTGGTTTATTCCCAGGTGGTTTCTTGGTTTTGAAGTTTGGCTAGGGACCAGCCAGTATATTAAACAGGTTATTCTTTATCCTATAGATATTTTAAGTAAGATTTCAATAATGCTGCAACCTAAACAACTACTCCCTCTCAGAAAAACATCTCACTGAGTAACACCATATTTAATGAATAACTGGTGGCACACTTATCTGACATGTATGATTTACAGGAACAAACCTTTCAAGTCCAAAATGGAACATTATCTGGACAAGCCTCATAACTGCCATAGAATACATGGACAGGATGTGGTTCCTCTGGATACTATACAACCCTCTATAATCATATCAAAAAATTATGATATCTTCTTAATTTACCCTTTATTTTGTTTCATATACTTCTGTTGGAACATCTTTGATTACTCCCTCTTGGGAAAGTAATTCCATGAGTAACTCCCCAAATGATTACCCAGCTAATTATTTAGTTAGTGGCACTCTTATCATTTACCCATATATTACATGGATCAAACATTTTGAGTCCTAAGCAGAACACTACATGGACAAGCCTCATGACCACCATGAAGTACATGGACAACATGTGGCTTCTCATGATACTATATAATACTCTAAACTCATATCAAATAAAGCATAATTCATTTATTAATTTTCCCCTTTGTTTTGTTTATTATACTTATAAGAAGTATATACTCAACATTGGTAGCACAGGTAGGTTATCCAAACAAATACAACTTAATGGAAAAATTCCCCCAAAGAAAGAACCCAGCAGATGGCACTTCCCACCAGCTGAAGACAATATGAAGAAGGTCAGGACGTCCCCACAGGATTTGCTGTCTTCAACAATATCCTTGTACCAACCAAACAGTACAGCTTTCTTGGTACTCAAGGAGTCCTGAACCTGCCTCCAGTTCCTGAAGCGCCCAAAATACCCAACATTATATTCCAGTGCCTACGCTCAGCAGCAGTTGGAACGTTCTTAGGACTATGTTGAGAAAATGCTAACCTCTGGATTCAAAGCACCCAAAATAAGTTCACACAAGTAGGCTACCCCTGAAAACTCTAGGCTAGTGAGATTGCTATACGTGTTACTGGGGCTGCCTCACGCATCTGTAAGAAAATGGCTCAATCAACTCCGTGGTCACAACAAAGACTGGGACATGTTCAAACCCGCCTTCCTGGAAAGCTTTTACCATAAAAGACTCTGATGTGGGATCATGACAGAACCCAGAACCTTCAAAATGACAGGAACTATTGAGGAGTACATTGCAGCCTATGAAGACATACATGATTGAGCTCCCAGCACCATCAACTTTGATGAGGCTGGGCCACAACTGGACTTTTACAATGGCTCCTCACACACATCAGACGCCAGTTTGACATGAGTTGTTGCAAAAACCTCCAAGACGTGTTTTGGGAAGGAAAATAAGCTGCACAAAAATCTGACAACCTGCAGGTGACCAACAAGCAAAAGGTTAGTCCCACAGCAAGGAAGGACCCTTGGCCCAACAAGCAGAATAACTGAGCTAATAACCCTCATCTTCAAGGCAGAATTTACACTACTCAAGTAAATCAAGTAAGTACTAATACTGCGCCCAAAGAGGGAAAAGCTCAGGGGAGTGCTTAGACAAGTCACCCTCCCCCCACTTTACAAGACTTGTACAGGGACTAAGACGTGGAGTAAATCACTATGATCCAAGTACCTTCCCAGTAATCCTATACTGTTTGCTGCCCAAACTTGAAATAAAGTTATCACCTATCATTTCCATTTTTGCAGATAACAGGGAACAGGACCATTCAACACTGGAGTGGCCCATTCCCTAATTAATAAGAATTTCTTCAACCTCATGAAATTACCCACAGTTAAAAGTAGTGTCTTAGAAGGTATCATGACAGAAAACAATATCACTCCAGTCACCCAGAAGGAAACCCTTTACAGACACAAATAGGGGATGTACAGACTACCTTTGTGGCCCCATCATTCCAATACCTAATTACAAAAGTAGTGCTTGGTTTAGATTGGATGAGAAAGACAAAGCCTCACATTGTTTGGGATAGCGCTACAATCACCATACAACAAGGAGAAAAAAGTCACTATGTGTATCCAACTCACCTCAACACCCTCATGAGAGATCATGTGTTTGTAAAGATTACCAAAAAAGAAGAAAAAAAGGACACCTGTAAAATTGAATGGAACATCTGTATATATAAATCATCCACTTCAAAAATATGGATGTCTCATATGAATAGGACCCAATGCACCAACAACTAGTCCAAGAATTCCCTTTAGTATTTCAGGAGAAGCTGCCAGCCTTACCATCTGACAGAGGCATCTAGCACAAGATTGACTTAAAAGGAAAGTATCCAAGGTAAATACCATCTACTGGTTAACACCTCAAGAGGGCAACATATTGGAAAAATACTTGGATGAAGCCCTAGAAAAAGGGCTCATTCAACCTTCCAAGTCCCTCTTTGGTGCAGCTGTATTTTTTAGCTAAGAAAGATGGAGGACTGCATATTGTCACTACCTATAGAGATTAATGAGGTCACAATCAGTAACAGATATTCCCTGTCTCTGATTGACGACCCTTTTGAGGCTTTGGGAAGATCACAGTTCTTCATAAAGATTACTTAACCTCAGGATACCATGAAATCTGTGTTAAGCCTGAAGAAATTCCAAAAAAACAGCATATAAAACCAAATATGGGTCATTTGAATGTGTAGAGTCCTTAAATTTGGTATGAGAAGCACCCCAAGTACCTTTGTGATCTTCATGAACAAAGTGTTTAAGGACCACATTTGAAAAGAGCCATAGTCTACCTAGATGATATAATCATCTATAGCCTAAACAAAGAACAACACTAGAAGGAAGTTTTTATGGTAATCAACACCCTTCAAGACAATCAGCTAGTATTCAAACCATCCAAGTGTAAATTCTTCTTGATCAAGCTCCTGTTCCTAGGACACATCATTAGTAAAGATGGGCTTAGACTTGACCTGGAAAAAGTAAGAGCTATCACAGAAATGCCAGTGCCACACAACAAGAGTGAAATCCAAACATTATTAGGAATGGCTGCATCTTTCAGGAGATTCATCCCTTATTTGGGAGCTCTAACTGCCCCTGTCTGCAATTGCTGGTAAAATGAAATTTTTTTAGTGGGGGTCAATGAGAGACCAGCATTTCTGAAAACTAAAGTAATGAATGGTTACTGCCCCCATCTTACAGTATCCCAACCTGAAGGGGTCTATGAACTGAAGACAGATGCCTCGGCTATGCAATAGGAGTAGTGCTTAGGATACAAACTGCAGTAAAAAAATTCCTCCCTGTGGCTTATGAATCAAGGAAGCTGACCAAAGGTGAAAAATATATCCAATACATGACAAATAATCAACAGTAATTGTACATTGTATAATTAAATTGCGCTGCTACCTGGAAGGTGCAAAAATATTCAAAGTGTCAACCAATACAGATCACTAGTTTTTTTTTAAATTATAATAGCACCTCTCTAGAAGACAAGCTGAATGGGTGAACCTTATCCAGAGGTACCCCAAGATCATTGAATACAAACCTTGCAAAGAGCTACTTACAGCAGATGCCTTCTTAAAGCTTTACCAAAAACACCTACTCTGCACCAACAGTGAAGACCCTGGTTGGACCATGCCAATGATGGAGAATCTCTAAGAAGGCTTCCCACCTGGTACTCCAATGGAATTTCAAGAGAAAGCCTAAAGAACAAACATATGTTCAAAAAATATCTACAGTACCCTCCACCATATACTACCAAGTAGAGGCATAGTACCCTATGTCCCATCAACACAAAAGTATGACACAATCCTTTATTATCATAGAGACCTGGGACACATTTGTAGAAGGAATATACATGTGTTGAGCAACTGGGGTAATTGCTGGTATGTTCAAAGCTACAGATAGATGTTAGCCTTGCCAATGTACTCTACCTAATCCTATGCAAGAGCACTACAGACTACAATAGAATAGAACTTTGAAGATAATTACGTTTATTGAAACTGGAGTACAATCTAGCCAGCGGCTGCAATCTATCCAGGTGTAACTAAGAACTTGTTGTTATCCTTTCAGGTGTCTATATCAATATATACTGCAACAACCCTTGTTCTTGTCTTTTCAGACAGTTCTCAGTGGCTACCTTCACAATAGGTCCATTTTTGCTGGCTGCACCTATCCTGATTGGCTGTCCTTGGCACGTGTGTTGCTACTAGCCTTGACAGACGTACATGGCACTTCAGCTACAGCCTACACTCTTCTTGAGCTAGCCTACTGTCATTTATTGGTTGTCTGTATCTTACACGCCTATTATTACACTGTGAAAC
>QTSX02000523.1:0-12842 GCA_014839935.2 Entomophthora muscae
ACAGAATTGAGATGTCGTAAATTTGAGATGCCGCATTTTTAAGGTATATGTAAATTTTAACTATTTTATTGTTTATTTTTTGGGATTCAAAATCACTAACACAAAAAATGCCATCTTGAATTAAATTTGAGATGGCGTAAATCGAAGTGCTGTTTTCAAAATGGCGTGTTATACCCCATAATAACATGACAGAGTATTTAGGTTTTTTTATTACATTATTGATCAAGACAGGTTTCAGAAAATCCAAATTAAGAAGTTCTTTTTGAAATGAAGCACAAATGTAATTAGTAAAAGTTTAAATTGGTTATTTGCCCTATTGAATAACTTTTTACAAAATAAGTGTGAGTGAATTGAATTATGCTGAACAATATAAAAATTCTTAAATAAACATTTCACTGTCTCTTGTTCATTGTAATGTAAGATGATATCAGAAATTTAGTATATGCAATATTATTATTTCTCATTTAACATTTTTGTCAAGGATGTCAATGTTTATGATATTCTACTTATATAAAATCTTCCTGTAAACACTATAATTAGTGTAATTTAAATTAATATATTATGTACAACAAAAATTTGTTTGGCTTTGATTTTTAATGTACTTTTTTATATAGTTTTAGAGGATTTCAGAAGATTATAGCACTTGGGTATCTTGGGTCTTTCCTATAAGTTTGCTAAGCAATTTCAAATTAATTTTTTATCATCCAAGCTATTGATAAATTATGTTAGAAGCTAATTAATAAATAATTAATAAGATATTTCCAAAAAATGCCTAAAGTGTGTAGACATACATCCATCCTTTTCTCTCAACCAGATAATTATCAATTTTATATTTCTAATATATCACATGTACACAGATCCATCTAAATAAATTTAAGTGCTTTATATAGTCAAATTTTAAGAGTTGTTTTTGATGATCACAAAGCTTGATGTTTTTATTATTGGGGTTCTTCTATTCAATCAAATCAAGTAAAGATGGATAGAAAGCAAATCTACAGAGCTTCTTTCTAAACCCACCTATCAGGAACATCAATGTGATTATTCCTGCCAACTCTGAAAGTATCATCTTACCCTTGGTATCCTCCTTCTCTACAGAAATTAGTTCCACTCCTAAAAAGGAAATATTAATTTATAGCATAAGTTCAAAATTACCTGGTTATTTTGATTTAAGTCAACAACATCAACCTCACTTGGGAGAGACGGGAATCAAGCCCAGAACCTCTTCTAACCTCAACTAGCAACTAAAAACAATTAGAGATAAATTAAATTCATATCTCTCATTACCTGCTCCTATTTGAAGCCAATCAGATGGCATAAATCATGATCTGAATTCAAATTCAATGTCAGGCTCCATTAATGCTTTCAAACCAAGTCCAGGCTCTTTACTTCCTGTTCCTATCTATACTAGCAGTTGTGCCCTCAGCCCTGGCCCCAGATTATGTGGGGCCAGTGGTAAATGACTCCCAGATGTTGTAACAGCCAACAGGGATATCAGGGGGAACAATGATAATTTTTTTAAATTCATATATATTTAAAAATAACTGTTACTCCATTCTTAAGGATCCCCTTCCAAACTCCCCAAACTCCAATCTCCCCCCCCAATTTACTCATTTCCCCTCTCCTTTTCCAACAGCAACTTAACTCATCAGTTGCTATATAAGTCCTGATAGAGGCAGCCTTGATTTCTTGTTCAGTTAATAAATTCACTTCCTTATTCAACTTGATTTTTACTTGCTAGTTTCCTTCCTAAACTCCAAAGCCATGAGATTACCCAAGTCCTCCCAATGGGAGCCATTTGGGTATAAATGGTTGATTTGGTTGCTCCTGATTCAGGCCTTCACAGTGAGTGTATTTTTAGGGACCCAAGCCAATTCTAGTTCTTCTGCTCCCCCTCAGTATCTTGATAAGTTGTGGCGCCAGGTGATACCAGGCGTCTGGTATACCACCACGCCCTTGTCTCCATCTCCTCCTATTATGGAGAAGCCACAAGTGTTTATGGGCAACAATTGGAGTCCAAACCATAATCTATTCCATCCCTTGGCTTTGGCCTTCCTACTCAGCTACCTAGGAGCTTACTTCCTTCTTGGAAGATTTAATCCACTCCTTGGTTGATATCATTTGCTCAGAGAACTATTCCATATAGAAAGGTCTCTGTCCCCATTGGTTCCCTGGTTACAGGTCTGAACCCCTCTGCAGCCATAAACCTACTTGGAGGTATGTTTCCAAGCATATGGGTGCCTGACACAACCAGTTCTGATTTAAAATTGGTACCGGTTCTTAGCCACCAGTCTTGAACAGAACTTAGAGGCCCAACCTACACAAAGTGGACCAAAATATAAGAACTCTTGTCCTATTTAACAATAGTTGCTTTACTGTTATTATGGCATCTTTATTTTTAAAATGGGGCTCAGAATATTTTTTTGGATAGAAAATTTTAATTTAGGGGTCAATTCTGTGATAATAAGCCATACTGAAATTGATTGGAACCATGTTGCAACATCTTTGATTACTTTCTCTCAGGGAATTAACACCCCAAGTAGATCACCAAATGAGTCACCAAATGGCTCACCAACCAACCAATAAGTTGGTGGCACTACTATCAGTCAACCATCTATTACAGGGATCAAACAATCCAGATCCTAAGAGAAACACAAATTGGATAAGTCCTGTGACTTAAGAGGAACATTACTCAGATGAGCCCCATGACCTCCATGACATACATGGACAGTATGTGGCTTCCCATGATACTATATATATTCCCATATTTGTATTCAATAAAGTATCATTCTCTTCTTAAATTTCCCTTTATCTTGTTTATAATACTTCCCAGAGGTATATTCACAACAGTGGTAGCACAGGTAGGTTATCCATATCTACCCAACTCAAAGGAAAATTTCTCCCAATAAAAAGGCCAAACAAATGGCCCTCCCTACCAGCTGGAGAGACTACAAAGAATGACAAGACGTCCCTGCAGGCTTTGTCATCTACAACAACGTCCTTGTACCTATCAAATAATATAACACTCTCAAAGCCCGCAGACTGCTACACATAACTCCAACCACAACATAATCACAACAGCCCAAAATACCTAACATCATATTTCAACACCTACACTCAGCAGAAATTGGGACCTTTTCAGGGTTACGCTGGGAAAACAACAGCCTCTGGATCAACAGCACACAAAGCAAGTTCAAAAAAGTAGGCTACCCCCACAGACTCTGGGCCAGTGAGATTTCCCTTTTGAGTCACTGGGGCCGCCTCACGCTTTTTAAGTGAATGGTTTGAACAACATTCTGACCACTACAAAGACTGGGATATGTTCAAAACTGCCTTCCTCAAAAAGTTTGCCATGAAAGACTCTGACGTGGTGATCATATCAAAACTCGGAGCTTTCAAGATTACAGGAACAATTGAGGAGTACATTGCAGCATATGAAGGCCTACACAACCAAGCCCCCAGCACCATTAACTTTGATGAGCCATGACCTCAACTAGACCTTTAAAATGGTCTCTGTACACATATCAGACGTCAGTTTGACATGACCCGCTGTAAGAACCCTGAAGATGTATTCTTGGAAGAAAAACACTCATCTTAGAAATATGACAACCTACACGCATCAAATAAGAAAAAGAAGTGTTGGGCAACTTGTGTTATTGCTGGTATGTTCAAAGCTATAGATAGATGTTAGCCTTGCCAATGTACTTTACCTAATCCTATGCAAGAGCACTACAGACTACAATATAATAGAACTTTGAAGATAATTATGTTTATTGAAACTGGAGTACAATCTAGCCAGCGGCTACAATCTATCCAGGTGTAACTAATAACTTATTTTCATCCTTTCAGGCGTCTGTATCAATATATACTGCAACAACCCTTGTTCTTGTCCTTTCAGACAGTTCTCAGTGGCTACATTTGCAATAGTTCCATCTTTACTGGCTAAACCTATCCTGATTGGCTGTCCTTGACACGTGTGTTGCTACTGGCCTTTGCAGGCGTACATGGCACTTCAGCTACAGCCTACGCTCTTCTTGAGCTAGCCTACTGTCATTTATTGATTGGCTGTATCTTACATGCCTATTATTGCACTGGGAAACTACAGCATATTTAGTTGACACTTATAAATGTTCCTTAATCTGTCTTCCAACATTGGAAGGTGGAATTCTGGTATTCCATTTGTAGGGCTTAATCAGTGATCCTTTTCTGGCTAGCGAGTCTTCTGCTTATTAATGCAACAGGTCAAATTAGGGATTATACGGCGTATAATAGCAGACTCAATCCAGTATTGACCTGTGGATTATCTGCTGTGTATAGCTGACCCAAACCAATAAGAAACCCGATTATACGCTGTGTAGCTCTGACCCAAACTTGGTATTTCCTGATCTTTTGCATATCACTTGTTTGATATGAGCATATATGCCCATCAGGCAGTGTGGGTCTGGGTTGATACAACGTCCAATAGGGTGGATTGGGAGGTGAGTGACTGATGATCTTTAGGTTATACGGTGTAGAATCAATGATAATCACTATGTTGGCTAACATTTATACGGCGTATAATTTTTACATCAATTATAATAAAGCAAGTAATATACATTGTATAATCAGTGCACATTGGAATGATGATCAGTGATAATACGGCATATAATTGCAGCATCTATTATAATAAACTAACAATTACACGGTATATAACTGCCATATCTATTATAATAAACTAATTATTATACGGCATATAATTACTACACTTGATTAAATGATAACCAAGTGATAATACAGTGTGTAACTGATTAAGATCTGCGTGCAATGATTAGACTGATCATTTGTGGTCAATCAGCCTAATCTCACAAGGAGAGTCACACGGCAAATAAGGACCCTTGCCCTAACAAGAAGACCAACCAGCAATAACCCTCAGCCTCAAAACGTGAACCATACAGCTCAAGCTAACCAAGCAAATACTGAAGACACCAACAAGGAGGGAAAAGCTCAGGGGAGTGCCTAGGCAAGCCGCCCCCAACTCACAAGACTTGTACAGGGACCAGGATGTGGAATCTATCATCATTATCCAAGTACTATCCAGCAATTATCTACTGTTTGCTGCCCAAACTGAAAATAAACTCCTCACTTATCCTTTTTGCTTTTGCAGATATCAGGGCACAGCATTATTTGACACTGGAGTAGATCAATCCCTTGCTGACAAAAAGTTTGTCAACCTCATGAAACTACCAACAGTCCAAATCAACATCCAGAGAGTTATCATAGAAGACAACAGAAGTACAAGTCAACAGAGAAGCAAAACCTTTCTGTGCCCAAATTAGAGACGTGCAAACTACGCTTAGTGATCCTATCATACCAATCCCCAAATATGATGTTATACTTGACCTGGATTGGATGAGAAAGACCAAACCTCACATTGACTAGGACAGTGTTACCCTCACCATACAACAAGGCAAGGTGCACCATCATGTCTACCCAACTCACCTTGACAGGCTTATAGAGCCATGTGTTTGTGAAAATTATGGAAGCAGAAGAGGAAACTGACCCCAGCAAGATCAATTGGAGCACCTGCACGTATGAAGTTATCCATTTTAAGAATACAGAAACCAGACATGAAAAGAACTACATCCAAGATCAGCTTGTCAGTGAATTCCCTTCCATCTTCCAAGAAACCCTACCAGAGTTACCACCTGACCAAGGCATACAACAGAAAATTGACCTCAAGGGAAGTGTACCTAAAGAACAACCTATCTACCGCCTCACACCAGAAGAAGACAGTGTTCTAAAAGCTTACCTTGACAAAGCACTTGAGAAAGACCTCATTAGACCTTCAAAATTGCCTCTTGGTGCCGCTGGCTTCTTTGTAGCAAATAAAGATGGAGAACTCCGCCTAGTCACAGAATACAGAGTGCTCAACAAGGTCACAATTAAGAACAGGTATCCCCTGCCCCTTATTGATGCCCTGGGGGGTCCCAAATCCTCACAAAAATTGATTTGACAGCAGTTTATCACCAAATTTGTGTGAAACCTGAAGACATCCCAAAGACCACGTTCAGAACCAAATACAGATCCTTTGAATGTGTTGTCCTCATTTTGGTATGACAAACGCCCCTAGCACCTTTGTGACTTTCATGAACGAGGTTTTCAAAGAACACATTGGGAAACAAGCAATCATCTACCTGGAAAACATAATCATCTACAGTAAAACCCTAAAACAACACTGGGAAGACATCTGCTTGGTCCTCTGTACCCTCCAGGAAAACCAACCTATTGCCAAGCCATTGAAGTGTGACTTCTTCTTGTCTGAACTCCCATTCCTTGACCACATTGTCAGCAAGGACGGAATTAAACCTAACCCAGAGAAGATACACACCATAACCAAAATGCCAGCACCCAGAAACAAGAGTAACATCTTTACCTTCCTAAGCATGGTAGCCTACGTTAGAAGATTCATCCCTGACTGGGGTGCCCTGACGGCCCCCCTTTCAGCCATTACAAGCAAAACAACCAAGATTATATAGACACCTCTACAAGACCAACACTTCCACCAGCTAAAAGAATAAATGGTCATGCCCCTATCCTTCAATACCCAAACTGTGAAGGAATATACAAGTTGGAAACTGATGTATCTGAATACGCCATAGAAGGGGTACTCTGTATCCAGATGGTAGAAAAAGACTTTCTCCCTGTGATGTACAAGTCAAGGAGACTATCTGACAGCAAACAAAGGTTCCTAATACACAACAAGAAACTGGTGGCCATTATACACTGCCTCATGAAATGACAATGTTATCTAGAAGGAGCCCAAACATTCAAAGTCCTCACCAATCACAAATCATTAATATTCTTCAAGACACAACAGCATTTGTCAAGAAAACAGGCCAAGTCGATGAGTCTCATACAGAGATACCCAATGCAAATCAAATACAAGCCAGGCAAGGAAATGCTTGCCACAGACGCCTGTCTAAGGCTATACAGTAAACATGTTCTATGCACTGATGGGGACCCTGACTGGCCTATGCTTATCATGGGATATCCAGGAAGGGTTCCCACCTAGCACCCCAATGGACATCCAATAGAAGGCCCTTAAGAACAAACATCTGTTCAAAAACATATATGGCACCCTGCACCAAATACTTCCAAATGGTGACACTGTACAGTAGTTTTAGAAGCTATGGCAACAAGAAAAAA
Organism: Entomophthora muscae; assembly: GCA_014839935.2. Taxonomy (NCBI): domain Eukaryota; kingdom Fungi; phylum Entomophthoromycota; class Entomophthoromycetes; order Entomophthorales; family Entomophthoraceae; genus Entomophthora; species Entomophthora muscae. The sequence continues at coordinate 7,183 of QTSX02000523.1, forward strand.
TACTTCAAATTTAAACAAAAAAAATAACTCAGATGTAAACAAAATAAAAAAACCAATAAATTAATATTAATTTACAATAGATTTATTTATTTTTAATTTCATTTACACCTGAGCTTTTTTATTTGTAATCCAAAGTATTTTTTCTTGTTGCCATAGCTTTTAAAACTACTGTACCTTACGTCCTGTCAATGCAAAAAATTGACACAATCCTCCAATATCACAGAGACCTGGGACACACCTGTATCAGGAACTTACATGAGTATCTTAAAACACGCTACTGGTGGCCCAACATGCTAGATAATATCAAGGAGGTACTGGGACAATGCAAAGTATGTGAGAATTATGCCCAAACCAAGGCACTGCCCAAGTCAGTAGTACCCATATTCATCACACAACCCTTAAAGGTATGGTTGTTGGATATTGTGGTATCAATGCCTGGTGAGAACAAGGGCAAAAAGTATATCATAACAGCTATTGACTATGCAACCATATGGTCTGTGGCACAAGCCACAAAAGAACACAAAGGCAATGAGTGTGAGACAATTTATTGGGAAAGAAATCTGTCAGGAATATTCCTGACAACACCCTTTTACAAGACAAGAATTTGGGCACAATTCAGCTTGGAAACCAAAACAAAAATTTCAGCAGTTCCCCCTATTGGGGAAACTGCCACAAAACAAGAGGGTGTTAAAAAAGAATTTAAAAAAGCAAGTTCTTCAAAATTGGCCTTTTATAGACCGACTGTGGACCGCGCGGCCAAACGCCAGTCGTCTGCTGGCTGCACGCCAAGCCTGGCGGCTTGCCTGCACGCGCCCTCTGCTGCCCAGTCATTCACCTCTGCTGCCAGCTGCCAGCCGGCCAGCCGGAAGGGGACGGCACACCTCCCACGGCAGGGCTGTCCACCCCGGCCGGATGGGGAAATTGCCCAATTGGGAATCCAAACAAGGCAATTTCCCCCAAGTCCAAAAATGGGGGGAACTGCTGCCTAAATTTGGAATCTACCAAATTTGGAGAGGGTTGACAAGCAGCCCAGCACTACAATTAATGCATCAACTGCAGAAGTTGAATTTGAATGCATAAAAGTGCCTGAAGATGCTCCAGATCCATGCAATGTCAAAGATAACAATTTATTGCCTGCCAAACCACTCTCATCCCAATCCCAAATGGGAATTCCAGACAACACCAAGTGTTTGGGGTTCCCTATCCAATACTTTGTACTATTCATGCCCCACTAAGGATGATAATATAATAAATCTCAATCACTTGATGGTAGTTTGTGCTATCATTGAGTGAAATTACCCCTCATAGTATCACATAAATCAATTCAAAGACTTTACCTACAAGAATTTAAACAAGACACTAATCTTTGTCTGCCCTTTTCCAGGATCAGGAGATAAATCACCTAATCTTCTCAGCTGTCCTCACAGCATGCCTAGGGATTGGGGGCCACCAATATAACCAACAGCATGGGCCATTCAACAAACCACCTGGCAAGTATTACTATGAGGAGCCGGCGCAGCTCAACTCCTCCAAGCAGTACTCCTGGCCCACACTGGTATTGCACCACTCCACCCAGTCTATAGCCATATACACCTGTATATACTACATACTCACATATTTTGCCGGTAATTTCAGAAGCTATAACGTACACAACAAAGTCTTTCAATTGATGATGACAGTCTATCCATTTGTGACGGCGCTCACAGGTTTTCAAGTTGCCAACTTGATCCCTTATTTTACTAAAGTACTTCCCCAATTTTTAGGTCTTTACAGGATCCCAAGCCACGTGGCCAGAAGCTTTAAACTTCTTAGAGTATTCCTCTGGCTCATCCTGGGGGTTGGAGGAAGGAAGAGGAGAAGAGCAATCAGGGGGAGGGGAAGAGTTCTTTGAGGCCTGCTTTGAGGTATCCTTCTTCTTGCCAGAATAAGTGGTAGGCTCCTTGACAGCCTTTCTTTTCTTGGCACGGCACTCCTTTGTGGGCTCAGAGTCAGCCTCTGACTCATAAAAAGAGTGATCAGTGAGATCATCATCACTTTTATTAGGTGAGGACTTGCGGAGGAAAGATGAGGGTGAAGGGAGGAGGTGTGGGAGAAGATAAATTTGGGGGAGAGGGATTGGGAGTCTTACCCTTTATGGGCTTCTTGGCATGTTTTTGGGTGGTTGCAGGGTCCTTTGAGGCATTTGGGGCTTGGGCTTGGTAGACTTGGTAGTCTTATTAGATCTTAGCTAAAAAAAGTTTAGTATTTTAAATAAAACTATTTAAAAGATATATTTAAACACAAAGTAGTTAAAGAAAAGCAAAATATAAGTAAAAAGTATACAAAGAAAGTTTTATTTATCAAGAAAGGAACATAACAAAGTAAATAGAAGCAAAATAGAAACTCAAGGTATAGAACTAAAGTATTAAAACATAGAAAATAAGTGATATTTGATGAACCATCAAATATGTTAGGTTCAGCATAACATCTTAGGGCTAAATCATTAAAATAAATATTTAAAAATACAAATAAAATAGCCAAAAATGATATGGGGAGCACTAGGGAGAGTAGTAGATTATAATTGCAAAAAAAAAGTTATTATGTGGAATTTTTTATTATGGGTTAAACATTCAAAACATAGTAAAGTATTGAGTTTGAAACTGTTGATCAGCTGGAAAAAGCTGAAATCTCACTGTCAAATTTCCTGGAGTTGAGCAGAAAAATCAAAATTAATATGTTTTTTACATATAAAACTTGCTTAATTTAAAAACAGGTTCAAAATTTAACCCAAAACAAGGCAGTTTCATATGCCCAAAAATTTTTAAAAATAATAATATTTTTTAGAAAGTAAATGAGTAGGAATATGTTTATTAGTGATAATAGTGTGCAGGGAGGAGCTGGGAGTGTTTTATTTACCATAGTGTGTATTAAAACATTAATAAGCTCTCTGCACTAGTCCCCCAGTTAAAGTGTCAAGTTGGTGGGAGTCAAGTGGCGCCATAGTGTGTCACTTATTAATTTAGCCTTAATTCTGAGCCTTTGATTAGTTAAATCTGAAACTGATTGTGGGGTTCCTGGTCACCAGTCCCCAAAGTGTGTCCTGGGTCATAGCCAGGGACCAGCTTGGAGGAGTTGTCATTCTCCAACAGTGGTGAGTGGTTGGTTAGGAGTTTATATTTGGCCTGCATAAGAGCAAACTCTTTCCAGTACCTTCCCAATTACCAGGAGAGTGTCCCAACTATACACTTGTACTTCAGCAGGCGCTAGCCCTTCTGTAGGTTGATACCAATCCTGTAATAGTCTAGTAAACTCTCCCCCAATAAACTACCTTCCTCTATCTGTCATTTCAAGATGCCTAGTCACCTTTTCCCACTCCTCCTGGGCAGACTTACTAGAGGCAAATTTTCTGCAACCCAAGCAGATAGGATTCTTTGTCCCCTGGGCTAGGGTAGAAGATGTGTGGTAATTTACTCATAGAACTTATCCTTTTATCACAGGAAATTTGGGCAGGGGTTGTAACAGGCTTTTTATTCACGGTCAGAAGGAAGATCTCCTTAGAAACCTTCTGATATATAGCCTTAGTGTAGGGAACAATGAAAGGGTTTGTGCAAGTACTTGGAGTCCTTTAACAATCTCTTAGACTCCTTGTACTTGGTCTTTGACTTCTTGCTCCTTGGTCTTGGGCTCCTGTGCTTTGGTCGTGGGCCGCTCCCCCCCTGGCTTCCTATACCTTGGTCTTTGGCTCCTTCTGTAGCTCTTGTGGCCTTTGTAACCCACTTTATCCAGTCCCTTAAGAGTCTCAGATAGCTCCCCCTTTTATAGCCCCTTGTTTTGGACCAAAAACCTCTCTTAGAACTCTGGTTTTCAAGAGCTTAAACTATCCTGTTTCTTCTCCCTCTACAATATTTTAGACCTTCAAAACTTACTTCAGCTAATAAAAGCCCTGAATTTTCCGCTTCTGCTCCTCATTTTTTAGGCTCTAACTCTTAAGTTAAGGCCCTCAAAACACTGATCAAACAGACTTCAGCTTGCAGCAAATCATACACCTCAATTCAACAGGTTTTCCAAAAAGGTTTCCCTGGATGACTTGCTCTTGACCCTGGTTCAAACCCAAGGCTGTCTTGCTCCAGGTAAACAACTTCTCTGTGTTTCTGAACAGTTTTGCTGTGATTCCCGTCACGTTTCCCCGGCGAATCTCAAGCGCTTCCACATATGTTTTACTTAGGCAAATTTCAACCCCTCAATGTTACAACGTTTCTCCATGTTTCTCTGTGTTTTCCTTAACGTTTTGCAACTTTGAACCCACTTGCTGCTTGTCCTCTTGCCTCTCCTAGTTGTTTTTGGCAAAATTTGCTCTTTTGCCCTTACAGTTTCTCCAACCTATTTCCGGCCTCTTTCTGGCTCCCTTCTCCTCACTTCTTCCTTTAATAAATTTACAGTTTCAACACACTGTAGATCATTTTTACTCCTCTTTCTTTTTAATTATGTGAGATTTGATTCTTTTTTAATCATAATCAGGCATTAATAAATTATTATTTAACTGCTTCTTTTTATATATTTCCCTCTCAAAAGACACTAAAATCAGTTCTTCCAGCCTCTGTATCCAGTTTGGCTAGTTCCTTCAGGCTATCTCCTGGTCCTGCACTCACATCCTCTTAGCTCTTCAGTCCTGAAACACAAAATTCTGATCCTTTTGCCAACAGCTTATCCTCAACCAGTCCCTCAACAAATCATTACTAGGAACCTCCTTAGTTCCCTCTGCACAATGAACCATATTGGTTTCCACAATTCAATATGAATTAACAGTCCATCAACTAGTCTTCACTGTGGTTAAACAGTCCCTCTCACTATTCTTCTCTGTTAATTTGGTGAACCACCTTGGTTCTTTATCTCAGTCCCTATTACCAAAACTTGTAGACCCAGGCATGAGTCTACATTGAACTGGCGTTTGACTGGGCCCTCGCAAGTGGCACTCCAATTAGGCCATTCAACCATAGATCAATGTCTATGTGTTGTCTTTACTCACCCAGGTGATTAAGTCTGGGATTTCAGTTGCAGAGTAATCAGCTCTACTTCCCAGAGGCCTGATCACACCAAGTTCTGCAGCTTGCTTCCCCAAGCAAACCGCCTTGGTGACACCTCTGAGCAAATCTATGCCCTCCAATGCTCACTTTAGGTTTCCCTCAAAGCTTCCATAGGGGCATAAACAAGGACACTCCACCAGTCTGTTAGGTAGGATGCTTGCTCACAGACCTCCTGTAAGCGTATCAGGGTACATAGAGCCCTCAGAGCTCTTCCCCTCCCTGGCAGCCTGCATTACTCACCAGGGGTCTCAACAACATCCAGCTTTGAGTAGAACACGCTACCCACCAGGATGTACCACTCCCCATCCCAAGCAGCTAAATTTCCCTGCTGAGCTATCTTATTCCTCACCCCTAGCAGCCACAGTCCCCTGCTAGATGAGGACCTCTAGCCCACAGCAGGCAATATCCCCTGCCAGTTGGAGGCAACATCTTTTACCTCTAGTAGTCTTTTGTTACCTACTAGGCTCACCTTACTTACCCCCCCCCCTAGTAGTCCTATGTTACCTACTAGGCTCATCCTACTTATCCCTATTAGCCCTAGGTTACCTACTAGCTTACAGCGTCATCAGCTGACCACACAATGTCACTCTTCATCAT
>QTSX02000524.1:0-12782 GCA_014839935.2 Entomophthora muscae
GCGCACCTGGTTGTTGGAACTCCTGAGTACAATGTGGACTCTATAATCAATCATTGCTACCACTATAGGAATTTACAGTATCTAGTCCTTTGGAAAGGATATCTCATAGAAGAGAGTTTGTGGGAACCATTGTCCAACCTTACAAACTGCGCTAACCTTCTTGATTCCTATATCCAAGCTCATCCTGAACTTGGATCTGGAGGGGATGATGTTGTGCCCTGCCCCAAAGGGCAGGCCTTGAATTTAAGTTAAAAATTCAATTTTAAATTTAAATTCAAGTGGATATTATTAGTTTGTTTTACTAAAACTTACCTTTTATTTTTTGCTCTCTTTTGGGCTTGCTTTCTCTTTTTTTTTGCTCTTGGTTTTGCTTTTGTTTTTTTCTTGCATGTGCGTGGACAATTCATTCCTCTGTATAACTACTATTTTTAAAATAGGTTTCTTTCTTTTATTATAATCTTGCTTACGCAACTGCCGCTCTCCTGCCCTGTTTATGCAGATCTTTAGCTTGTTACCAGCAGCTTCCCCACCACCATGTGCTTTTCTCCTGCCTCATCACACCAGTCTGCTCAAGGAAATTCCCTTTGTTCCTCTGCAGATCTTCCCCAAGGCTTGGCTTTTTGTGCTTATAAATAAAGACACCAGAAGAGTATGCTTTTTAAGCTGAAATTCTAAGTGGTTTTCCCCAATCACTGTTCACAGGTTTTTACTTCAATCTTATATTTTTCTTTTCAAATCTTCAAATTCTAACTTCAAAATTTACTTAGGTTATCATCTTTTTTAAAAGGAACTTAGGTTTATAGTAAATACTTTGTTAGGTCTAAATTTGCTTCCAGAGATAAAACAGCTATCATAATTAGAATGGAGATAGCTAGACAACAAGCAATTAGCTTGTTGTCGCCATTTTTTAACATTAGGGATAACTTGACTAGTTTTATGTTTAGATATTCCCATGGGGAATATCCTGACATAGATATACCTTTGGTTACAAACAAATCTTTATTTAACACTTTATTTTATATAGTTTGTTTAGGATTAGTTAACTCTATGACACCTTTTATGTCTAATCATACAGTTTTTAGCAGGTCTTTTAAAAGTATTTCTACAAACTGTACCTACTTTCCTTTATCTTTTAAACTTAAATCCAAACGCTTTACATGGTATAGTTTATAATCTTGCGCCTTATTGGGAAAGACCTTACATTGACAGAGGTATGTTGATCCCATCCAAGAGCCCCTGGGCATCACCCATCCTGATAGTAAAAAAGAAGGATGGGAGTAATTGAGTAGTCATAGACTACAGACGCTTAAACTTAATAACAAAGAAGGACTCATAACTGCTGCCCAGGATTGAAAATGCACTAGATTGACTTGGAGGGGCCAAGTACTTCTCAGCCATGGACCTCATATTGGGGTACTGGCAGATCAAGCTTCCACCCAAGGAGCAAGAGAAGTGTGCAACAATTAATTCTCAAGCCCTTTTCCAACCAACCCAAATGCTAAAAGGGTTGTGCAATGCGCCTACAACCTTCCAGCGGGCCATGGACACCATACTGGGTGATCTCAAGCTCTCCTGCATCCTAGATTACCTGGAAAATATCAATGAGTTTTCAAAAACCTTCACCAAACACCTTGAGCTCCTGAGGCTTTATTCAAAAGATTGGTGGATGCCAACTTGAAGATCAAACCCCAAAAATGCCAATTCTTTAAGGATCAGTTATAATACCTTGGATTTGTGGTGGATACAGCAGGGCTTTGTCCCCAGCCAGATAAAGTAGAGGCAATCACCAAAATGAAGCGGCCAGAAAGCAAACACAATATCCAGGTCTTTTTGGGGATGGTAGGGTACTACTGTTGCTTTATCCCCAATTTTAATTGTACTGGCAAGCCCCTGTTCCATCTACTTAAAAATGGGGTCCCCTTTCTATGAACAACATCATGCCAGGACGCTTTTGATGCCCTCTGCGCCAGCCTGTCCTCCAGCCCAGTGCTAATGTATCTGGGCTTCAGCAGACCTTGTTGTTGTACATACAAATGGCTCTTCATTATCCACTCTAGGGGCCTTTTTTCCCAGTTGGACAACACAGGGGCAGAACACCCTGTGGCCTATGCTAGCTGCTCTCTGAACATACATGAGCAAAATTACATGGTCACCAAAAGGGAATGCCTTGCTATGATATACGCATACAGGCAATTTAGGGTATACTTGCATGGGGTACACTTCACTGTGGTCACAGACCACGCTAGTCTCAGTTGGCTACAAAACCTTAGAGAGCCATAAGAACGCCTTGCCCAATGGGCATTAAAGCTTCAGGCTTTTGATTATACTATATTCCACCAACCAGGCGCCAACCACCAGAACGTGGACTGTTTATCAAGACTTCCAACAGTTGCTATAGTAGCAACTCAGGCCAACCTACTGTTAAATAAGATGCTCAACAACCAGTTCAAGGACAAACCAGAAAAATTACAGGCTATCCTCTGTGAGCTCCAAAAAGACTGCAAGGTTGAGAACCAGAAATTGTATAAGTAGCACAAGGGTGCTAAATACATTTTTCCAAGGCCTTTAGAGCGCCCAAACCTTATAATGGCCACCCACAAGGCAGTGGGCCATGGTGGCTTAAGAAAGACAGTCCACCAACTTCAACAACACCACTACTGGGAGTCACTCCTCTTTGACATAAAAGAGACCCTGAATTATTGTACAGAGTGTTAACATGAGAAACCTTTTACTGGTAAGCACCAATACAAAGCAGTAGAGCCCAAGTTTTCTTGACATACTGTTAGTATAGACATAATTGGGCCTCTTCCCATGTGTGTTGGTTGTTTGTGCTACATAATTGTGGCAATTGATCACCTTAAAGAATGGGTGGAAGCCAGAGCTTTTCAGCACATCAGCGCCAAATCAACAGCCAGGTTTGTGTTAGAACAGATCATTCATCAACATGGCTGCCCTCAGTTCATTCTTACCAACAATGGAACAAACTTCACTGCCCATGCAATTCCCAAATTAAATGAGCTCATGGGTGTGAGGGGAGTGCTCTCCACACCATACCATCCAGAATCTAATGGAATGGTTGAGAGAGCCAATGGCACCTTGGTCAACATCCTGTGTAAGTTGGCAGACGCCCAAACTTCAGAATGGTATCTCTTCCTGCCTGCTGTTGTGTTTGCATACAACATTTTGATCCAAAGAATGGCTGGCTTCTCCCTGTTCCAATTGACGTACAGACAACATCCAGCCATCCTGCCAATTCTGTTCTCAGCAATGGGGGACCCAGGTAACATCACATATCCTCAATATATGTCTAGGTTAGCCAACACGCTTATCAAGCTTCAAGCCAAAGCTTTCACCAAAACCTCCCTCACCAGTAATAAAGGACGCAAGACTGACAACAAGAATCAACACGCCCTAGCCAAATTTAAAATTGGCACCCAGGTTTTGTATCACAACAGAGTTGTGGGACGGGCTCATAAGCTCAACAGCATTTGGAAAGGCCCTTTTGAAATCATTGAAAAGGCCTCTTAAGATGTTTACACAATCAAGGATCTGGCCAATGAAAGACTCATTAACAGAGCCCATTCCAGATTCCTCAAGCCACATTTCTCTATTACAAATATTGGCTCACAATAAAGCTTAAAAAATAAATTCTAAAAATTTTGTAATAGGAATGAGCTTTATTGCAAAAAAACTAGGGGTTGCCTTCCTGATACTCAGGATCCTCTTTGTCCTCTCCAGGATCAATTACTTGAGAGTTACCTCTCTGGGAACGCCACACCACCTGCCGTAGGCTCCACAAAAACACAAACAGAAATCTTCTTCCCTCAACAAATATATAGGTTGCCACCTACAACCACAGACGCCGCTCAGCCTGAGGCAACTGGGAATACCAAACAAAAGGAATGAGCACTTCTACATGCACAGCATCAGCCCTCCAGAGTCCAGCATCTAAAGAAAAGAAACAGGCCAGAACAAGGCAGTTTACCATAAAGTCTGATATGTACCAATACACACAGGGAAGAGGCGCCTTCAATCCCCCCATCTTATTCCAAACCTTCTCCCAGTGAGCGCAATATCATCAGCATTGAGCATTATCAAGCCAAGATCAGGGTTAACATTATGTCCCCACATAATGTCATCCCCCAAATGGCCTGCTGCTGGTCCCCACCATTGATGGCAGCCCAAGTGCTCCTGGCTACCCAGCAAGTCCAGCTATCACAGGCATTGGAGTTGTCCACCCCCACCCCCAAAAACTGGTACAAAAAGGGGAATTCAGCCAAAGGACTGAACCAGGTTGAGAAAACCTGCAGCCTATGGTCCAGAAGATACCCCTTAACAGCCTTCTCTAGCCCTCCATGTCACCTGTTGACACCAGCAGCTTGGCATGCCCATTACCAAGTCGTCCAGTCCAGCTCTTTGTCCTCCACCACATGGAGCCCTTCCCCAGAATTGGTGATCCTCTGCTTCAAGTCTGTTCTTGGATGTTAGACCATTACCAAATATAGGAACTGTGGAATTATGTCCACTCCCCAGTATAGCTGAGGAATGGAAAAACCCTCATCCCCTATGCCAAAAAATGGGGAAGACTCCATTTCTTATTGGAAGCATGTTTGGGTTAGGAGCAAGAAAGCCCCAGAAGGTGGACCAACCACCCAGGGTCAATGCTGGGTCCAGGCAGCCCCCTGCTAAACTTTGTCAATATACTTCTCTCTTTCAGAGGTTTGGTGGGCCCCATTATTCTCCTCCACCAGAATCTCCTTGCTGTTCTCCCTGGTACGGTCCCCCTCATTTAAGGAACGGAAATAGGTCAAACTCTCTAGTCCTGACCACAAGGAACCAGTCTCTGCTAGACAAACCCCACAAAGCAACGCCCCCTTGACCTCCTTGGAAAGCCTGCAAAAATGGTAACAGTCTTCTTCTGACATCTGCACCACCATCTGACAGGCATCAGTCTTATTGCTAATACCAGAATAATTGGAATTGCTACTCATATTCCCATGCTGAAGATGTTCTCCAAGACTATATAACTCAGTCAAGTGGGGGGAAAGGTCAGTTTACCTGATCTATTAGGGTTGACTGATCCATATTCCTATCACTAAAGCTATGGGTTAACAATAGACAGGCCACAGCCAGATTGAAACGTCTATTCCAGAATACAAAGAAACTATATCAAGACTGATATAATTTGCAATCCAGAAGACACCTAAGACATTCTGGGTCTCAGGTCATTGGTTAATCCAGAAGCTTCTGCTATGCATTCTAGATCCCAAAATAGACGCAAACCCAACCTAGAGAATTAAAGGAGGAGAATTACAACATCCTGTTTTACCAAGAAATGAGACAGAAGACCACCTGTGCAGATTTTGTATATTACACTAAGCGCAAGACGGGATCAGGCCCTATGAATGTCAACTTAGTTGGCCTCAACTAAGTCAAGGGATATCTAGGCTGAAGAGGAGAAATCAGCAGCCTAGAATATTACCTCATTCCAAAACCTTATTCAGGTTTGGAATCCAACTCTTGGGATGAAACTAGTAGCTTGTGAGATGATAGGCTAGCTAGTAAGAGTTGTCCGCAGCTAGACGCCAGTCTGGCTACCAGCTTCACACTATAAAAAGTCCTTCAAAGATCACTTGGAAGGCAGACAAAAATAAGAATCACCAACATTACTACTAAACTGATTAGTAGTAGTGTCAAGTACAATAATAGTGTATTATTGTTACTTTTTAATCCTGCCAAAACCACCACAGTCAGTGTTGCGTCCCAAAGACCACATGACTCTATCTTCACTTGGCTCCAGTAACAATGGAACTCTTTCAGTTGCTGTCATCTCCCACCCCAATTGGAAACACATCTGTCCTCATAAAGATATCCCAATCCCAACATGTATAATACACCTAATAAAACAACATCTCTTCTTCTTCAAGAACACAAAATCTTGACATCTATATTATAAAGTTAGCTCCTAGCCTGTGGTGAGCCCTTCCCACAGGGCTTGTGGGCCATCTGCCTGCAAGTTCTCCTGAACCTGCTGCAGGTTGGCTCCTTAACATGAAAGAATTTTACCATTCAGTGTATAGTAAGGAACTTTCAGAGATAAGATCAACAAGGGTAGCATAATTAGAAACCAGAACATGAAGATATTCCTCTTCATGATGATAAAAAGGGGTCAATAAAAGGTAGTTCTTATGAAATAGAAAGAATAATACAAGAGAGGGAAAAAATTTGCTAGAGCAAGTAAAAATGGTAAGGTTAGGCTCACTTAAATACCAAGTGCTCATTTGAAAACTATTGAGTAGTTATTGGAAATGAAGAGGGAGTGACTACAATATTCTTAAGGCTTATGTAAAAAAAGAGGTGTAGATATAGGACCATTTGGAGGTATAAATCAAGGGTATTGGTCAGCACAGGAGAACAGTGGGCCGTAAAACATGCTGGGTAGATTGTGGTTGCTAACCAGAGGTTCTGGTTATTAACAGTAACAGGAGTGGTATTGTAATACCCAGACATTGTAGGCACTACTTGAAGAAGTTATGGCAGTAGATTGGAAAACTGGAAGCCAGTCAAGGCAGTGACAATTAGATAGATAGTCATCAACCACCAGAAGACTTTGGTGTGGATGTTGTACCTCCTGAAGCTCCCTGCAAAGTAGATCAGCACATAGTACAGGGAGATATACCCTGCAATGGGCAGGGTAGAGTGTGGAGACACAAGGGGAGGCCAGGAACCAGTGTTTAAAGAGTTGAGTTGTCCATGATCATAGTGGTAGTTATGACCTAGCACTTTTGGTGAAGGTCCAAAGAATTCTGGTCCCTGTTAATATCCCCCAATTCTAAGGCAAGCTATAAGCACAGCTGTGAATATGAGATGATTTATATTCCTTGGATTAGAGGTTGTAGGCTGGGGCAAACTAACTACAATTCAACTTGGAAGTTGAGAGCTGAATTTAGCTTTGTTGAGGGTATTAAACTCAATAATAGCACAAGCTATTACTGAGGAGGGACCCTTTATTTATAGTGCTTCCCACTGTGCAAAGATTTGCAAATGAGAGTGGAAAGCAGGAGATGGGGGATCCCAAAATCTTGAAAGCTAGGAATAGCCGCTGGTTTTTGGGGAGATGGCCAAACTCTTGTTATTCTGTTATCTGTTGTGGGTTTGGCCATTCTTGACTGGGGCCAATGATCTTTCCTGGGCATGGATTCATGTGATGGTGGCAATTCATGAGCTCTTCAAGGTCTATTTTTTGTCTTGGGAAATATGGTTTGGTTGGAGTCTAGACTCAACCTTGTGGCTTGGGACTCAGAAAACCATTGGCTCTGGGTAGAATTGTGGGTCATATGTAGAACTTGGGTTTGGCTTTCTTCTGTTGGGCAGGAATAATTCTTAAACCCAGGCCCTTTTACCAGGGAATTATTTAATTGGTTGCATTGGGTGGAGGCTTCTGATTGGCTGGGGAGTGGGGACTGGGACCCAGGTGGGTGACTGGCAGTTGGCTGGGGCCCAGGGGGCAAGCAGGTGGCTGGCCTGCTGGGTGCAGACTGGGACCCAGGGAGCAAGTGAGTGGGCAGCCAGCTGGCAGCAGGCCCACTGGCGGCTGGCTGGGGGTTAGCAGAGGGTGCTGGCGGGCGCCTGCGCAACCGCGCAGGCACCTGCCTGGATTATAAATTAATCTGGTGTTGGCCAAGTCCTGTTTTGACTTTTATTTTATTTTTATTTTCCCCAATTAATGGGAGAAATTCACATTGAATTTTGAATCCTTGACAGTGGAATCTTCTATTTTTCCCCAGCATGGTACCTCAGTAGAAATCTGATTTATGTCAGGAATATTCCTGACAGGTATTAGCAGTATAGCTGTTAATAGTTAGAAGCAGATTCTAAAGCAGCAGAGATGGCCAAGGCAGCCAATCATGTGTTGAGCAATAATTATTATAACTTCTGATCCTTTTAAACTTTTTGAAACCCAAATTTTAAATCAGTTGAATAGGATTATAATAAAAAGGTATAGTAATTTTAAATCCAACTGTAAGACTAAAATTAGCCTTTTTTAAAGGTTTTGGGTTCAATCCCTGTGTGTGACATTATCCATTAATTCATTAATTAAATTAACATAATTGAACACTGTTTCTACTTCTGCTTTCTGAGAAAAAGTGGTAACTAAATTTTTGGTACTCATGTATTGCATCCTTGACATTAGGAGACACAGGATCTTAAGCAGACTTTCTTAGTATGATGCTGTTTGCTGGGTTTGAATTTCCCAGAAGACTCATAAAAGGAATCATTGGCAAATTATTTCACTTTTATTTGAAGAGTGATGCAAGGAAAAGGATTGGAAGATTAGGAATCTTGGTCTTAGAGGCTTTTTGAGGGCGCTTAAGAGGGATAAGACTTCTTAGATGAGCTGGTAGTGTGCTTGGATTTCTTGATGTCCTTGGTATTTCTGGGCTAATAAGAAGGTGATTTCAGGAACTATACTGAAATATCAACTCTTTTAATTGGCTTCTCAGTCAATCTTTTAGGGAAACTTTTCAATAGACAAACGCTTGAAGTTCAGCCAACCAACTATCATTAATGTGAATTCCACTGAACAGCCTGACCTTGGAATGAGCACAGAAGAACAGAAGAGACTTGATAACTATTTTCCTAAGACATCCAATAAATGACCTCCTTGGTCCAGTGCCATTTTGCACCCTCAAAATCCTGAAATACTTCTTGTCCAGTTCATGAGATTTTAGCCCCAGATTGAAGCCTGGAAAGGCAATACTTTTACACCGCCATTTTAGGGCCAGTTTTTATTGTCATTTTGAAAATAAAGTGTTATGAACATTTGATCCACCCAACTTTTGCCTTATCTTGTTTTAGTTTTTTATCACCTGCACACAGCACTTTCAGGAATCACTGCTTCCACAAGTGAACCCACCTGTAGACCCACAGCCCAACTTGTACTGTTCACCTGGATCACTTTCTGGCCCATTGCATTTTACCAAATATTCCCAACCCCTGAATGTAAGGGTTTTATACTAGAAAATATCATACTATCAGATCCATTGATCTAGACTAAAAAAATCATTCAAGTTAATAGAGAAGAAGTTTGGCACATTGTTTAGCTGCTGCTATGTCAGGGCCTAGAATGCCCATAACACCAAGGTAGCATAAGTTGCTACAATATCACAAAAAGTATAAAAGCACTTACACAATTCACACCCAGAAGGGAGCCCATCCTTAACATCTTCAAATGGCCAGGGGTTTGAAAGACCCACATGCCGTGAAACCCAAAGATCTATTCCATGAGTGAAACTTGGACCTAAATATATTGAGAAAAGGTAGATTGTATAAGCAATTGAACAATTGTACAGTTGGGTGATTGATCTCTTGCAGGCTTTATAAATATCTGTGGCACTTTGGCAGACAGCAGCCAAATGTATTGCAATTTAGCAAGCAACCAATACACTGCTCTTCTCACACCCCATCATGCATTTTTTCAAAATAAATTGCTAATGCCACTGAAGACAATGCCACCAGGCAACTAGTGGCACTGTAAATACCCAACATGTTAGAAAGTAGTCTAGCAAGATAATGTACCAATTTGGATTACTTGGAACCCAATGAGGGAGGTGACAATTGGGTATAAGTCAATAACCAACAGAACACCTTGGTGTGTAAGTTAAATTGTCCAAAATTACCGTAAAAATACATGAGTACATAGTACATAAAGGTGTATATAGGCTATGGACCAGGTAGAAGTGAGGCAAAACCAATGTGGACCAGGATTACAGTTTGGGGAGTTTAGTTTTTCTGGATGCTTGTATTAATACTTATTGGTGGTTTCAACACAATGGGGTTTAACCCCCTGGCAAGTTTCCAAGTAAGCAGTTCTGTGACCTGCAATGTCATGAATAAGATTCAATACTTTTATTGAAAACCCTGGAAATTGAACCCTGGACCTCAGGAAATCCCTTGTCACCAACCAGGATAGACAGGGACCCACCAGACTGCCTGTTGAGCCAAGCCCTGGACTGCAGGAGATACCTTGCCCCAATCAGGAGGGGTGGGACTTGCCAGACTGCCAGCTGTTAAGCCTAAAAGTTTAATGCCAACATTGAAAGCCCTAGAATCAAACTCTGACCCTCTGAAGACAAATTGAGTCACCCAAGATGGACAGAGACCCACCAAATCAATGAGTCACAAACTCAAGTTGTTGAATTACTCTGCAACCTGCCAGCTTCTTAAGGACAATTCCCCAAATAGTCACCAGATTGGCGCCAATCATGTGCCACTAAAGACCCAGACCTATACAGAGGTTTTGGCTTTCCTAAAGGAGGTTAAAACAAGGCCTACTACTATCCCTGCCACTGAGCACCAGCTGCTGCCTGTCTCCAGTCCAGAATGGGTAATGCAATTGGCCAGCTCAGGTGATATGGTGAACAGCAGCAGCGGAAAAAAGCATTGTCACTTATATTCACCAGAGCAAGAACAACCAGGATCTGCCGCCCTCAAGACCCTAATCCAGGAATCATGCCCTGCCAGCAAACTGCCCATGGACCTGAAGCCTGCAAAAAGCAAAGAAGCAAAATCACATGATATAAGAACCCTGGTTGTATGGGGATGACCATAATCTCATTTTTGATAATAAAGTTTTATTAAGCTTTGGTTCAAAAAAATCCTACCTTATCTAGTTTTAGTGATCTTTCATCTCAATTTTGATCAAGTAGACAACCAGGCAACTGCCTGCTCTAGAGACCAACAAGTTGAACCATCTCTGGCACTATACTGTCCCCCTGGAGCCCCCTTTGAACCTGTGCATTTCACCAAATACCCACCAAACCCCGCCTACTCTAAGTTCAACTTGGAGAACATACTCATTGCTGACCCCTTGGAAAAAACAAGAGAGACTAAAACTATAGGCTGCAAAGGAAAGTGGTATGTAAGGCCACCAAGATTGTTCAAAGACAAGTGCAATTATCTGCCTGACTACTTTGTTCCCATGACTCTGCCCTTAACCCTGTGGCCCAACCGCCCAATGAAACCTACCACCACATAGACCAGATCCACCCAGCTGTTTAGAGTACTCTACATTACTTTGCCAGGACAAGTGGACTCTATGGTGCCCAACTCTGGGCCCAGGTCTTTACTTGGTTGTTCCTTATCTTACATTATCAAGTTAGCGCCCATCCTATGGTGGTCATTACCTACTGGCCCAGCAGAACCCTGTCCTAAGTCACCCAATGCCTCTATCTATGCTTGGCTTCCTGACATGCAACCCAACTTTCCAGTGACCCAAAGCCAAATGAGGAAGTCAACTCAAGTTTCCAAATCCAGAAACATTCCCAGACAATCATCCCTTGTGGTGGATAAGGTCAGGATACTGCATCCCAGGAGAGGAACTGTTATCCTCAGCTGCCAACTTGCTTAGTTGGGAGGAGGATAGAGCCCACCATAGGAGGGGTGCTAACTTGATGATATAAGATGCTGATTGGCCTACTAAGGCCCAGGGTTCAGCAGCGGATACCATAGTGTCAACTAACCCAGCCAAGGTGATGTAGGCAATGCCTGCATATTGGTTGGCTGTGGGCGGTGACAGTCCTGGGGTGAGGGCATAGGCAGTCAGGTTTGGGTGTCAGGGGTGCTTCCATATCTATCTGGTAGGCACACAAATTATTATACTTCACACAGATTTTGGGGGTTGATTGTTTGCACCAATCTCCTTTGTAGAAAGCTGTTTGTGGGGTAATATGTTGGGCCAGGTAATCTGGGTGGGGGTATCCTTCACAGTCAACTCCCAATACTCTGGCTTAAGGGGGTAGTCAGAGAAATGCAGCGGACCAAAGGGTGCTCCAGGGGAACAATAAAACCCAGGCCGGGTTTTGGGGGCTTCCTCAGGAATGCAGGCTGTCTGTCCAAGATTTTTGGTTAGAACAGTGGTAAAATGGAAAACAACCAAGACAAAATAAGGAATAAAATGATAGAACCAAGGTCCTATAATCTTATTTATTTCATAATGGCAATACCATTTTTTCAAGACTTTACAGGGCTTAAATACCACCTAAAATGATAAGTTTGGAATATAGCCTGTCACCTGTTAGCTGAGTTTGCTCACTTTCCTCTGGGCCAAGAGTTCTGGCCACATTCTGATCCTTCTGGCTTGTCATATCCTCTGCTAGAATTACTTTCATCTGACGGTCCAAGGATAATGTCTTCATGGCTTCATCACTGCCACTGGTGTTCCTGTCATTCTGGACTAAGTGACCTTCAGAAACCTTAAGCTAGGACATCATTTGCTTTATAAGCTGCATATATTCAGGGATTGGCTTTGGGGTCACTAAATGACTGAGGATCACATGGCCTGGCAGCCCAGGTTTATAGCCAATTATCTGAGTTCCCTTTAGATTTTGGCATATTGTGCTGAGAAGCAAAGCCCTTTTTGGAACAGCCTGTCAACTATGACAAGAATGACACCACATTGATTTAGCGCTTCCAGCAATCCAGCTTGTTCTTGCAAATTGGTGGCCAGGCAGGCCTGAAAACTTCCTTGATTAATTGGATTTGAACCAATGCCTGTTTCAGCTCTTCCACTGGCTAACCGTGAAAAAACACGGGCAGGCAGCCCAAGGGCCTGCAGGATCCCCACAACCCTCAGAATCAGGTCCTGATTTTGATTCTCCTAGTTGGAGTTTTCCACTTATTTTGGTAGAAATGCCATTCATGACATCATTCCCCTCCAACCCTTCTGATCTCTCAAGGCTAGACCTCTTCTCCAGATACTTCTGGATGTCCTGCTCTGTCAG